>PNEQ01127492.1:0-73032 GCA_003012365.1 Medauroidea extradentata | reverse complement strand
GATGTCTATGTTTTGCTTACTGGAATTTTTTGTAGCTTTCATAGTTTGTATAAAATGGCATTTCATAGTCAAAATTTGCACATTTCTGTTTTATGAATTTAATCAAAACCAACAAACTCAACAACATGAAATAATTCACACTGAAACACAATGTCATGGGCTGCATCAACACGTGTATAAAAACACAGAAGCTAAAATTGTTGTATTTTAAAAAAAAATATTGAATTTGAAAAAAAAATTTTGTAAACATCAGTAATTTTTTTAAAATGCAAACATTTTAACATCTGTATTTTTATACGCGTGTTGCTATAGACAATGCCATTGTTTTTCAGTGTGAATTATTTCATGTTGTTGAGTTTGTTGGTTTTGATTAAATTCATAAAACAGAAATGTGCAAATTTCGACTATGAAACGCCATTACATACAAACTATGAAAGTTACAAAAATTGTTGTATTTTTAAAAAAAATATTGAATTTGAAAAAAAATTTTGTAAACATCAGTAATTTTTTTAAAATGCAAACATTTTAACATCTGTATTTTTATACGCGTGTTGCTATAGACAATGCCATTGTTTTTCAGTGTGAATTATTTCATGTTGTTGAGTTTGTTGGTTTTGATTAAATTCATAAAACAGAAATGTGCAAATTTCGACTATGAAATGCCATTACATACAAACTATGAAAGTTACAAAAAAAATTCCAGTAAGCAAAACATAGACATCACGTATGTATACAAAATAAACACTATCTCGTGCAAATACAACAATTTTTAAATAATGAAAAATTTGGCATGAACCGCCCCCTTAAGCGCGCCACGCACTGTATGTAATAAGACTACAGTCGTCACATTGAGTTTTCGGGCATATACAATTGTAACATTTTCAAGTCACATTGCGTTTTCGGCCATATACACACGTAACAAATTTCATTCCCTTAAATGTGAGGATTGTTTCCCGAATATATTGACATGCAGTTTTGCGACACCATGTTCACAGAAATTTGTCAGAATGGAGTATTTTAAATTTACATTGTTATAGGTAATGTTAATGTTTGTCGAAAAATGTATTTTTAAATTGTCCACAACGTAAATTATAGCAGCACTTATGTTTCTCTGAGAATCAACTGTAAAACGGCATTAATTTAAATGTGTTGTTGAATATTACTACATGTAAAGCAATGGCGCTCTAAATTGTGCCAAAACTATGGAAGAACAAGTATTTTTTAATAATTTGATGCAAAAATATGTTTGCAAGTCGATACTGAGTGAAGCGTTACAGCCACATTATTATTAACTGTTTCGTCAACAAATATAATGCTCGATCAAATACACATTTTTTCACCATAAACAAACATTCTTTCGTTTGCGGAAAGAAAGGCACAAGTAAAACAGTACTGCTTTTCAGAACAGCTTAAAAAAATTGGAAAATCTCTCCTACACAACCCTTTATTACGTAGGTTATATGTACACTTTCTCCACCAGTGACGTCCCCCCCAAAAATCAAATGCTTACGACGCCGATGAATGGTGCAGTCAGTAAGTAGATTTTTGCACAATTGTTGTTAGAAATAACCATGTGGTCTGAGGTGTGATCAAATTAAATTGTTAGAGCATATGCTCTATACATCTAATACGACTCTTCTTGTAATATCTTCGTTCTGAAAGTAATAGGGATTGTGCTTATTAAAAATATTGTAGGCTATTAAACTGTAACATAAACGTATAAAAATCTTCTAGTACACTAGTTAATTTTTTTTTTTTTCAATTTAATTCTTAAATTATTTACATTTTGAATGTTGATTCAGTTTAGACTGACATAGAATAATAATATATTCCGAGTAGAAAATGTATTCATCAAGGTATGCTGTTTTCCAAATGGCCTTTCTGATTCCACGCATTTTGTCTTGTGATTCCTTATTGTTGCGGCCAGATTCAGACTCCATCTGATTAAAAAAGGATTGTCTTAAGTATTTGTTGTTTGAATTTATTTCCTTGATTCAAGCTGAAACAGAAGTATTGTTGTTTTTAACACGTTGTTTACAAACATTCATTTACTCTAAAACAGAATTAACTGTTTTGTAGCAACAATTTCATTTACGCGTTGTTGGTATTTAAAATCTAGTACTGTATGCTTCGGTCTATATGTTAGCGTGACATTTTCAAAATTGTCACACAATTAAGCTGTTTTTCATTTGAACTAGACCATCGATATTATAAGACTTTAATCGTCTCATATTTGATAAATTATTAATGTTTTCTTACCTTTTGTTGCGATCTCTGTTCTTTCCACTGCATATAAGAAAGGTGGCCGTTTATATGTGCACTTACTCGAATAATGCTTCATATGAAAAAATCCTTCGTTAAAGTGAGTTTTTTTCGTGAGTTATGGCAAAAACAGAAACGTAATTGAAAACTGCCAGCGTGCTAATATTTTGTTAATAATCTTTCGTTTCGCGATGAATGCAGTCTGACAGTTTAATTAAACTCCGTGTGGCGTAACGCCATATAAGGGTTAAGCTCATAACGGGAAACAAGAGTTTTATAAACGAAATATATTTGTACATTCGTAGTTTGTACTTTACAATTTTCCAATACATTGAAAAAACATTTTTACACTTGTATGACAATCATAACTGTTGGTCTACTTTATTTTCTTAGTTGTAGTTTTTTTTCAGTACATCTCCTGGAGTAGTTACAAGTCTATCGTTTATTTATTCGTGCAGTAAAAATAACCACGTTTATGAACACCCCTTGATGATACTGCTTCCGCAAACGCAAACAGCAGGCGATTTCATCAACTACAAACTACCCTCCGCTACGTGGGTGCATTCCGAAAACTACAAGCCGTTTCTGGAACATGGGTGCTTTCCGAAAATTCTATTGACTATAGTTAGGCTGGTGATGTAAATTAATTTTGCTTAGAACATTCGAACTTGTTACGGACGTGCCAAAGAACATTAAACAGGTGGGCATCTTCTGTATCAAAACACTGCGAAAAAAATTATTTACAAATTTACCACTCCGGTGTTTAGGAGTGTTAAGGGCTTCGCTTACCACGCGCTTAAAATGCTTTGCAGTATGTTCGTAAATACATTTGTTGCAAAACTATTGCACATATGGCCATTTTTGTCAATGTACGAATACAAACTAGACTTCAAACTATGCCTGAAGGTTCGTTTAAAAGCATCACGTCGATTAGAAAAATCATTACGGAGCCCCTCAAAATAGCTTAATACAGTATTTCAACATGTTTTGTCTGGTTTAAATTACTCACAGGACTCTTGTTAAACTACCGTAGAAACATGCAATGAACTTAGCTTACAACTTTCTAACAACTAATGCATGGGGTCGTCTTGCGTTAGAGGCGACACCGCACCAGATGAACCGGTCAACATCGCCCTTGTCACCGTGCCTCACACAAATACACGCCCAGTAGGCAGGCGCCTTAAGAAGGCAAGTATGGTAAAAGTTTTGTTCCATTGTTTACAAAACAGTCAAATGAATACTGATGTTACCAGTATTGTATAGTAACAATTCTGAATGGTAGTTATATTTACAGGAAGTACACTAACTGTCCAAAACTGTGTATGTACTTACACTACTCTTTGGAATGTTTTCTTACAGCGAAGGTCACCGTTCTGCAAATGTCAAGTAGTGTCGTGCAAGCGGAAGTGTTCCAGAAACGCCACGAAGCTTCTCACAAACGGGTGCCTTCCGAAAACTCAAGCCTACGCGCGGGTTTGTTTGGGATTGAAATATTTATCCGTTATGGAGTGGAGAAGAGGCAGGCCGCAAACCTTGTTAATGAAGACGCCTTAGACGACTGACGTGTTTAATCGATAGTCAAGTACGGCGGCGAGAGCAGGAAAATAAATTTGTTCGCCGGGCAACAATGTTTGCCGACAGCACGGGCAAAGAGAAGCGGAAATAATGGAGACGAACGTTCTCTAGTGGCGGACCTGCGCCCTAAGGGCTCGCGTGTTCATTGCGCTATAAATATACGCGTGAGGTTAAATACTCACTACTAAATCATTAAGCCATTCAGTCCTTACCTTTACTACAGTGGGCTAAGTATGTTCCCGTGAAGAGCTGCAAAATACTTTTGTGAGTTCTGTAATTATATGCTTGAAACCAAACATTTTGTTACATCATAACTGTCACGGTTATTTAAAGGTGTTATACATTTTTGATATTTTTCTGCTGAAGAAATAATCTACTTTGTGTGATGATCAACCTACCCCGTAGTATTACCTCAAGAGACACTGGAAAATCGCGGGAAAAGATGACTATTTGCTATGCTCCAACATGCTGTATATAACACTGAATGTTTCGTATCTATATTGGCTATCGTTTCTCTACAACAGTCCCAGTTAGAACTGCACAGCTTGGACACACAGCGTGAGTGATTTGCCACAAAACTGTTCACACGTGTCACGGTTAAAATACTACAGTTTACTGGAGACTACGCTAAAATTTTTCGCGATTTTCCAGTGTCTCTAATTACCTCACTACTATTTAGTAGGAACAATATTTATAGTTACCGAAAAAAAAAAAAAACTTTACATGTAGGGCGAAGTTGCAAATCAGCTGCGAGGTTTTCTGTGGGAGCTTCCGTTTTCAACGCCTACACAGTCGTAATCTGCTATCCTTAGGCCTACTCGTTTCATGTCACCTTCCACCAGGGCTTTCGACCCAGATGATAAGAACAGATAAAAATCTCTTCTCTTCGCTAACAACAGGAAAGCGTGTGTGTGTTTTTTTTAATTAGCAATCAGTTACACGGTAACGGTAACCAAACCTCTCTGGCACTTGTAACCAGACATACTTGGTTATGGTAACTGAAATCCATTGGCGAATGCATTAAAATCATATTGGACTGGTAATAAAATATGACGCGCAATCATACTATATCCAATGAAAAAGTGGTAAAAATTGTACAACCGATCATGGTGCACCGCTGTGTCGGCAAGAAACAATTCACTCTGATAATTGTTATGTATGTATATGTACACGTCTGCGAAGTCTAGCCAACAGGTCATTTAACACACGAATTTTTACTCGGCTACTGACAATCGTGTGTATTTCCTCATCTTTACTTCTCCTTTCGATAGTGCGTCTTGAAAACTCGGCTGCCTTAAAACATTCAGTCTGCAGTTCATATGCTGAAATACACTTTTTATACAAAATACAAATATCGTAATAGCATTACGGCACGACAATTTTAAACGTACGTCAGAACATAACGTTTTCACGATATGCCGCAATCTCTGTGTAATGAAAACTAGCTCAGTATATTGGAGAACTCTAGTAGATACCCGTTTCTAGACACACTTTTTTTTACGGGCTTAGACTTTTGCAACCATAATAATTTTTTTTTTGTTCTGTAGTTAAGGGCGCTGATGTACGTTACATATTTTTTATTTTATGAGATACATAACGTGTTTTAAATATTATGAAATTTATTTGTTTTATTAATTTTCGTTAAATTGCATTTTGATGTAGAAACGACAAAATTATAGTACTGAATTAATGGGTATTGTTCTTATAATAAATTTAAAATGTGTTTAAAAACATTTTTTCATTAAGGAAACTGCTATGTGATAAATTTATCTATATAAGTATCTCAAAAACTAAATTGTGGGACATATGCTCAAATCCCCTCTGTGTCCTTACTTGTGATATGACATAAAACGTGTTCGGTAGTAGAAGTTTAGAAAATGAGCGTGAACTTCTAAAATCCTCACAATATTTTTCAAACATTCATAGGATATTGGGGATAAAGTGAGCACTCAAAAAAGCCCTGCTTAACTTCTGTTTTCAGCCAACCTGTATCTTTCCGTGTGTGACGGCCGTCGCCGGGAAGTATCTAACATCTTAGGACACGTCACTTGATGTTTGTGCTTGTGAGTTGAAAAGTACAATCAGTATGAATCGATACAATTTGATAAAGTTAAACATGATTAACTAATTAAATTACAATTATGTCTATTTCGGTTGGTTGTGTTTCAGTGGTGTTCAATTTAAATAGGAATATACGCGGAATTATATTGCGTAATTTCGCTGCCAGCCATACAAGCAAGAAAGCAACTATAGTTTATGTAGTATTACATGCAGTAACAGCTAGTGATATTTTTCGAAGGTTAAATTTTTTGAACTGTCTTAATCCCGAACGACCTATATCAATGCAGTTGCCACTACCAATTCTATTGCCAAAACATGTAACTTCAAGCAGACAGCTACTTTGACTGATCTGCATATCATTTTGTGCAGCTTAACTCTTTTCCGGTCTTGTGTATACCAAATCCCAATGGACGACTTGAAAAGAGACGGAGCTTCAGTCAGGTGTGGGAAACAATTCCTATCTCCATGGATACCGCAGCCGAACATAACCTTCATTTAGCTGTTTGGCTTCACATGTCTCGGATGAGATGTACGTCAAGAAAATTGATTATTTGTTTAGAATTTGCCATTTTTTCAGGTAAACATTAATCTTATGTATTTGCGTATCTTAACCATGAAATCGAAACTAATATTTTTTACCTTTGCGTGCAAATCTATGAATGCGCAACATTTTTGCTGTCAGCAATTACAAACTAACAAATAAGAATGTTTGTAAACAATCTTTGTTTCCCACAGTACTTTTCCACTGCGGTGACGTCAGGGGGCGTGTACTTCAAGTCGTCCATTGACTCTGGGATCTTAATAATGTAGTCACTCTTTCAAGCAATCGAACGGTGTACAGAACTTCGGCACTCGTAATTTTATTCGAAAAGTTCATGTGTGAGACAAGTCTCCATTAAATTAGCAATTATGGAACGTTACTGGCATGTACGCCAGATTCAGCTCCTACAATAACCTGTAAAGCTTAGTTCCTCGCGCCAGGAGAGAGTGAAATCTAGTGTTTTCGCGTTTTTGCTGTGAACAAACATACATTTAAATGGTTGCATTACTGTGCAGCACATTATTATCATTAATATTACTATCAATAATGATAAATCCAATGCCACTCCCTCACAGAGGCAACGGAAAATTGCATTCCAGTTCAGTGGCATGACTTTAGAGGCTAAGCTGAGTACGCTACGCTTGCCTTGTTCACCCTTAGAGATTACTCGCTTTCAGGCCTTGCACGCGCAAAATAGATCTAGCAAGGTGATTTTATTAGTGTCGACGAAGTAAAGAAATTGACGTAGAAAATCTCTGTAAAAGGCAATGTGCTTTTTGGAGTATGTATAGAGTGTAACAAAATTAAGGGCTATCCTAGGGAACAATATTTTTGTCAATTTCATATGAAAACATCTTTGGTTCACCAACATATTTTACAATTGATTGCAGCCTAAGTGATTTAAGCTCTCGGTGCTACACTTCACAAAATATTCGGTTACATTTTACGTAAAATGTCTCCAAAATTATTTTACTGTGTTCGAGTTTTTCAGTATTTCCACACCAATTCACAATGTTTTTAGTAATATAGTGCGGTATTGAAGTTTATTTCTGCATCATGTACATTTAACAACGTTCTTGATAATTGATAACTACGCTGTGAGTAATTTGCTGTGATCTCTTTGCGAAAAGTATGAAAGACACTCAAATTTTGATTGTATATTATTAGGAACTCGGCCTCCCTAAGTACATATTGTAAATTACTTACCTCAATGACGTGTGTACAATCAAAGGATATTCGGAAAGAGAATGGTAACCCACACTTTTGAAATACCTTGAATTTTATGTAGGACCACAATGGTAGTCTCTTGCTAACCATCCCGATACAAGAAATTGGGTAATGTGACCACAGATGAGAGCACACTGCAGTAGTGATTCTGCAGAATGCCACGCACATGTAGTTACGAACACCAATTAAATATACATAATGCTTTTATTTTGCTATTATGTAGTTTATTATTTGTAATTGGTTGTGTACAACGGAAACTAATCACATTATTTACAAAACAATAATGATGTTGATTAAAGTTTATTTTCTCACTCTATCTTACGTTTACATGTACATAATTGAGTTGCGATATGTAATGATTACCAAAATCTCTCCATATACCCATCAGTTATTTAGACTAGGATTTCATGGACTCTAGATCTTATCTCGCGGTGTAAGATATTCGATTCTACTTTACCACGATTTCGTCTTACCTACATCGCCTTCGAACCCTGGCGCGGCAGGTATAATTAGCGCGTTGCGTGCCGTGTTACGTCGGTCTACGCTACGTAGGTGTGTTGAGGTGACTGTTGTGTTCGGCGGGCGAGTCGATATCCCAGGGGCCGTCGCCTAGCGCACGAAGTCGCCTCGCTCGTGTTGCGCTGAAGAGATTATTAGCGTGGGTCACGATTCGACGGAGAACTGCGATCGTAAACCTTATACTCCTCATGCCTTCTCCCCCTGCCCCCAATCAATGTTACGTCTCATTCCCTCCTCCATCCCCTAACCAACTACCACGTTCCCCCAAACCACCCTCTCCTCACGTCCGCCCTACCCTTCTGAGCCACCAAACGAGGCTCTTCAAACACGCTAGAAGAAAACTTCGCAGGAAAACTTTCTGGTTGGAAAGTAGCTAGCATAATATTTCAAATCGAAAGCGAAGTATAAAAAGTAACATAAGAGTTTCGTCATTTTTAATATAAATTGACAAATCTTATCATCCGCCCTCCCTGACGTTAAAAACTTTAGTTTATCTGACATTCCTTATTTCAAAATTTTTAACCATTCTGACATCCGTAGCTAAAACAAGCAGTACATTAGTAGAGGAAAACGAAAACTTTTCTCTATAAAACAAGTTTGCACAAAAGAAACTGCAAAAGGTATACAATTACTTTGCTGCGTTATCCTTTTAACATCTTTACATTTGAAATTCCTATATAATTTTGGTAATCTAATTTAAGTGAAAAACCTCCACAAAGTCAGGATTTAAAGAACTTTCAGTTGCTCAAATGTCAGACTAGAATAATTTAGATTGAAAATATCTTCACTCATATACATTTTTCCAGTTATAATGTGATTTTAGAACATGTTCGGACGAAATAAACGAATTTTAGAAGAAAACATACAGTTGTGTGTTGGTCTGACATGAGGCATATTTCGTCATACCAAGTGGACTGGCTGATGTTTCGACCACAGTGACGTCAAGGCTTTCCCGAGTAGGTTGCAATGCTCTGAGAGACGTCATAGGGACGCCCCGATGACGCCCTTGCGCACATGACTTTTGTCAGCTGTGAATGATGTAATGTCTAATTTTAGACGTCGGGTCATCATGTTGCACCGCAGATTGACGTCACTAAACGGGCCGTATAAAAGCCTCGGAACTGCGAAACAGGGGCAGTCTTGAGTAGTCTTAGGAAATCTGTTGGAGACCCGAGTGTGGTGTGGGTCGGCGTCGGCGTCCCAGTGTCGTCGACGGATGTCGTGAGAAGTGACCAGCTACAGAGAAGACAAACACTTGGGGTGTTGTGTCGGCGGTAGAGATGACGAGAAGCAGCGTTTCGGGGATGGCAACACGGCGGCGGTGGTCGGCAACGAGGCTTAGTAACATCAGCGGGCTGCAGAAGGGACAAACGACAATTGGGGTGTTGACTGGATTCAGTTTCTTGGACGTACTCCATTGCAAATTGAATGACTGTCAAAGAAAACTAAACAAATAAAAGCAAAACCATAAAATAAGCAGAGTATGCTTTAGTCAGCAAGATACATACACGACATGAAATTCCAAAATGGAATCGGGTCAAATAAAAACAAGGAATAAACAGACATTATATGAAAATAATAACAAATAAAATAAAAACCAAGTATAATGCGACACAACGATGAGACGAAACAAAAAACACAGCAGATATCAGACACGAACAGAAAAATAACAAAAAGACACAACAAAGAGACGAGACGAGACAAAACGCAAACAGATAACAGATATATACAGAAAAGACAAACGACACAATGAAGAGACGAAACAAAACACAGTAGTTTTCCAGACAGTGTTACGACGTTTCGGGAACCGCTTATATGTTTGTTTTTCTTAAAATCAAAAGCAAAAGAAAACACGGTAAAAACGTAAATATGATTTAAGTACAGCTTTTACTAACATTGAAAAGCAAAACATTTCTACGTGTGGCCAGCGACATAGCGTAGTTACCGAATAATCACTTAGCTAAGTTATACGAGGTTGTAAAAGTGGTAGAGATATTCTTTGCAATTTCGAGACACAATGAATTTTTGGTGAGATAAATGTCTACACTAATTTGTTTCAATGCGTTTTTCGTAAATAGGTAGCTCTGATACACGGTTAGTGGTTGGAGGTTTTTAACTCTCAGCATCTCGGGATTCAACCCGATAATCAAATACCTGTGGTGTCGCAGTATAATCGTTCTTATTTGCACAGTAAATCTAGTGACGTTTCTGCACAAATACACTCTGCAATAACCAGGAAGCAAAGCTGCAGATGCGCAAGTAACGCACTGAAACAAGTTCCTGCAAAATTCTTTTCGCGGATAATCATTCTCTTTACTTATTGCACACTACTAACAATAAAGAATGTCTGTACCTACTACTGTCCACAAACCGTTCAGAATTCTGTAAAGTCATCGTTAAGTGCTTCTTCGATGGGTTAAGTTCAAATTTTGCGACCGGCTGTCGTTTTATGCCATTTTAAATGAAGCTGTCATTGTATTAATAAATATTCATTTTGTATTTCTATTTTGTATGTTAATCATGTGCCCTAAAATCTGTGCAAGTAGTATTTGGATAATAACAATTTTAAATGCGTACTGACAACTAACTTATTTAACATATTTAAGATATATTACAAGAACGAATTAATCCGTACTGTTTTTCCCCATGGCTTTAAACGATTTTAATGCTGGTAACGTCACTGCAGATAAACAGAGGAACCGTTTCTTATGTTCGCATCTGACAACCACTTCTGAAAATATTTTGCACAGCAGCTTATAAACTCTATTAATGTTTTAACGTCAGTCTAAAGGAATAAATAGGCATCTCGCCTAAAACTGTTAAGTGAGCCAATTAGTTAAATATGTGTACGGCTTAACGTAGGTTATTTGTAGTCATTGC
The DNA here is from genome assembly GCA_003012365.1 of Medauroidea extradentata. NCBI lineage: Eukaryota > Metazoa > Arthropoda > Insecta > Phasmatodea > Phasmatidae > Medauroidea > Medauroidea extradentata. The sequence continues at coordinate 61,967 of PNEQ01127492.1, read as the reverse complement.
ATGTGATGACTCAGTGCAGCAGTAAGCAAGCGATATCTCGCTCTATAAAGTTACATAATTACGGATCTCTGTTTTTCGCGAAAATAATTTTGCCCCAGTTTGTTGTTTGTTTGTGCATATCTGCAACTCTGCTTAGTGGTTATTGTCAGCGTGTCTGTGTGAAGAGCCGTATCTCATTTGACTGAGCCAATTACAACAACGTTCCTGCAACAACACTCGTCTGTGATTTGCCGGTAGAACCCCAAGGCTCCTGAGAGTTCAAATATCCAATCACTTACCACGAAGCAGAACTGCAGGTGTGCACATAAGACACGGAAACAAAGCAGGGTAAAATTATTTTCGAGAAAAACAGGGGTCCCTACCAATAGTCTATCACTCGGCGACCTAGTATTACGTTTCTGTTTTTTCTGAAATGTAATTTTAGTCACGGGAAGCAGAATTATCAGGGAAACATTAACAATTTATAAGGCTTCAATGTAACGTCTTCGTATTCGACTTTCTCCGTCTTTAGCAACACAGATCAGATAAATTTGTAGATTCGCTGACATATCTCCATGAATATCATTGTCGTCAGAGTGGATAATGTTCGTTGGCTGCCCGCTGACAAAGTGGTGACACATGATTGGGTCGGCACTTAGTTAGGCTACTTCTTTATAATTGCATTAGTTCGCTCCAGTTTATGTCAAATAACTGAGCCAAATTTACATTTAATCCAAGCTTCTGGCCAAAAGAAAATATGAATTCTTCAGGTCCTTTAGCTTAGGAGGCAAGCCTACAGGTCTGCAAACCGCGAATTATTCCGGCCTTTGCTCACAGGTCTTCAATGAGTGTCTTGTAAATGAGATTAAATAGCAAATGCAGCAGTAGTTTAAGTGCGTTTGTATTCTAAGGAATCTCTTCAGTACTATTATATTTAGTATATGGTATGTATGTATGGGAATGCCTCTGGGAATACTCAACGTATAGTTCCAATAATAAATATCCTCGGGCAAGAGCAATACTTTCTATAATAGAACGTTGCTGCTTCCTGCATTTAAAGCTGGCATAAGGTGACTGTACGCTACGTTTCAATCCAATGTGTACACGACTGACGTTCTTCTTTCGTTGACGGTAGAGACCGAACATTTTCACGAATTTATTTCTCTTTAGGCTAGTCTTCCCAGTGAGAATTAACCACCAGCTGCTAACTGTTAGCTCATAGGCCGCTGCACTTGTGACTAGCCAGTTCCAGATCAGAGACCAGACCTATCAGCAGGTTGCCATTTACTCATTTCTGTACAGGTTTTAATTTGCAGAGCGATGAATAACAAACGACGTTAAAAGTGCAAATTTGGCAATAATATACACTCGTTTTAAATTTACCTTGTACTTAAATTAAAATGCTAAATATTCCATGGCTAAGTGGTGTGATAGTATTTGACCGGGCGATGCGTCACTACTGAACAGATTGTTGGTAAAAATTTAAACCATGCCACATAGACTTCGTCCAGGCACACAAGACACCGAACGGGGAAATGTTTTGGAGTGCCCTAGCATGGATAATTCTCGCGATTTTTTAATCTGTATATTCCTGTTACTCCAAAGCCATTCACACTCTCATAGCATTGACATACCCTAATTCGTCTAAATGCCCTTTATTCAGACGAATCAGGCATAGCCAAAGGAACTTTAGAGCGCGAATCTCTGGCTATGTTACATTTGCGCTGTTGCTTTCCATTATAGATAGTTATAAAGGTGCACAATTGTGTACACAAGGTCACAAAATACCCTAGATAACAGTAGTGAAACTACAGGACGTAATACAAACTAAAGCTTTACAAACCAGCATTATGGAAGGGGAATCGTTCGTCTATCAGTGACTTCAGACGATCATCATAGGACGAAGTCGAACCAGTGATGTTACTTTATACATGACCAAGTTGCTTGTTATAAATATGTTTCCAGTCTATACCAGTGGTTTTCGTGCCACGATAGGGCTATACGTAGTTAGAACTACATACGCCTGCTGAAAGTGAAGAATTCCGGTGAACATGAAGTATCTACTTGTACCGGATTTTTGTGATTTCTTACAAATAAGACAAACATGAAATATTTACTGGCTACTGATTCTTGTGACTATTCACAAATAACATAACCATGAAACATTCACTGGCTACTAATTCTTGTGACTGTTCACAAATAACATAACCATGATATCTATTTGCTACGAATCCTTGTTGCTGATTACAAATAAGGAAACCAAAATAGATATACAGACTACTAATTCTTGTGACCACTCACTAAGACAACCATGAAGGATCAGCTTGCTACTTATTCTTGTGACCTCACTCAAATAGACGGCTCCTGAATATCATCTATGTCAGTGGATGCTTATTGTTCAGGCCATATCCTGCTGTGTCAGTCAGTAGCAAATGCCTTCTTGCCATACTGCTGGCACGTGTGGTAAAAGATCTCGCCGCACGTGCTAGTTTCCCTACTGCGCTGTTAAACGTTTCATGCCGTCGCGCCGCTTGGGTCTGCCGTTAGTGCCGGTGTTTGGCGGCGGGTATATATAGCCTGCCAGCGGCGTTTAAGAAGAGAAGAGACTCTGGAGGGGTGACACGTGGTTAGGAAGGAAGCCGTCAACGACCGTGCCTGGGCAGTCTCCCTACGTCTCCAGGATGTAGTCATTCCTCCCTGCAGAGTATACTACCAAAATAACGAACACCTTGATGTCCGCACGCATTTACGACCAATGGCGAAATGTTGTAGCGCTGCAAATGACGTGGTGTTAGATACGGATAGAGATGAGGGTGACTAAAGTGCATAATTTTATATTTGTACTACACATTGTTCGTTTTATAGGCGGCAATCCTGCTGAATCCAGGAGTTTGCAAGGGTGTTGGGACATGTGTTAAGACTCACTTAACTCCTCAAGTCATCGAATTCCTGTGGCACCTCTGTTGCCGCAATCCACCTCTATTTGGTGACTTGTTGATTACCCAGCACCCACTGACCGCCTTTATACGACGCCACCGACACCGTAGGGTTGTGCAATCGTCCTCCTACTTTTCCACGACGCCACCGACGCCGCGGGATTGCGACACCGTAACAGTATGCAAGTCAAATGGGAAATACCGAGATGACAAGCGATAGCCCGCGTACTGTTACCGGGATTGTTCTGTACAACATCCAACACAGTCTCCTGGTTGTTTGGCGTTCTTACTCTCCGCTAATGTTCCTGTGTGTCCACAATCTCTGGTGCAAGCGGGCAAAGAAGGCGAGGCTGGGAGTTTGCCTCATGGTGTAACACAGGGCGTACAACCGCTGTGCGGCTCGTCCATTACAATCAGCGGTTCCGTATACCAGATGCATATCAGCTAGCTCAACGTTCCTGTAACGTTCAATCCTGCTACCACACTGTCGGAAGGCGGAATAACGCTTCACAGCGAGCGCAGCAGCAACAACAGCGCGTGCGCATGGACCGTCATCTGATGCTTCGGTTTACGTAGCGCTATCTAACCAGCCAAAGCCTTCCCAGCATTTTTTGCTGTATTAAGAGCAATAAACATTGTTTTCTCCTCTTGCTAATGTCCTTTTTTATTGTGTTTTGTGTCATCACTACCGCGCCAAGAAAGCGTTTCCGAATATGCATTGCTATGTGATTTCTAGAGGTACGTCAATTTCGGAGATTCATCTGGCAGTAGCCTAGATTGCTCAGTCCTGTACACGCTCTGGATACAGTCGATTATTCATTGGCTTACAACATTACAAGCGATAGCTAATACGAATCATTTCCTTATTTACTACTGGCTCCCAGTAGACAAATGCGTTCCGTGACAGCCACAAGCTAATTAGACACGTGATTATGAAGTAAGGTAGGTCGACCAAATAAGGCCCGGTTCCAAACAAGGCCCGTCATTGAGTTTACTAGGACAGACAAGTAATCTTCTGGACAGCCTCTGGCATTTAGTGGCCGACACTGGTATAGGCAGTTCGGAATAACGTGAGCACTCGAAAAAGCCCTGCTAAAGATCTATTTCCAGCCAATTCGTATATTTCCGCGTGTAACGGCTAACGACGGGAAAAGTCTAACCTCCTGGGACACGTCACTTTATGTTTGAGCGTGTGAGATAAATTTTTCAGTCGATAGGTACATATATAGTTTGATAAAAAAGAAGTTTATTAATTATATAAAATACAACTCTATCGCTATCGGTTGATTTTGTTTCAGTATTGTTGTATTTAAATACGGATAAACACGGAACTATGTTGTGTTACTTCGTTGCCAACCATACAAGCAGTAAGGTGACTATCGGTAATGTTGAATTATATGCAGTAACAGCTAGTGATATTTTTCAAAGGTTAAATATTTAGTGTTCACTTTATTCCGAACGGCCTATACTACTTGCGGCGAAGTGAACTGGTCGGCCGTGTTTAATGCAATAGAGTCCCGGAAGGCGTATGCAGCGGCAGAATAACTAATTTGGAGGTAGTAAGAAAAACGTCTGCGCATTATGGTAATGTAACATACACAAAGTATCTATATACCATTTTAAAGCATGTATTTTACAAAATATGTTAGTATGTTGATATATTCTAAACTCTTGTTATGTATTACACTGTGAGTAAATCACTGAAAAAATGTGTATGTTTGCGACTAACTTTAAATAAGACCCATGCTGGAGAGCCAAATAAAGCCCATGGACCTTATTTGGAACATCTGTTTTCTGAAATGTTGGTGTAGCACTGAAGCTTTCTGTAAATCTCTGAAATGATTATGTATTGTAGAATAAATATATTAAAAACATGTTCAAAATACTCAATTAATATTTATTTTGTAAAATATATAATTTTTTTGGTAGAACTCAACAGCAAAACAAAATACGTATTAATTAATAAGTTATTTATTTACGATAAGAATCGTAATACAAATTTCCTGTAATTTATCCACGAGAGTGCTTTTGCTCCTTCAGAATTGACAAGAAAACAAAAGCCAGATAAAACACCACAAGTATCACAGTCTGCAACCCCAATTCAGCCACAAGAGAGTAAACATGGGCAAGTAAAAGGTAAAACTCGAAAATGAGCTTACAAACGAAGGTATGTAGAAGACTCATCGTCGGGAACAATTGATTCAAGTGACTCTCCTCTCGAATCTAGTGATCATGGCACAGAACCTAGTGTAAACCTATCATTCAAAGATATCCTACGGACACCTGAAGTAAGGAAAAAGAAGAATGTAAATCGGAGAAAATCCCTTAACTACAAAGCTGTTGAGATAACAAAGACATTCGAAGGCAAAATGAAGACTAAGCGTAATCAAAATTAAGACAACAAGCCAAGTGATGCTGCACCAGGAAGTTCCAATGTTAAAAGCGCTCAAAAAAAGAAACACTCTGAAACTGCCAATCAAAAATGTTTTGCTCTTCGATCGAGTGGCACGAAGAAGAAGGGAAAATAAGCCTGGTTTTATTTCATATACTCAGAGGACAGGATTGCTGAAATGAGACCGTGTGTAAAGTGTAGTCAGTATGTTCACGATGTATGTGTGGGGCTTACTGCTAAGAACAATGTACAACATTTCATTTGCCCAGTTTGTGCTTGTAAGGCTACCTGCACGTTCATTTTCAACTGTAACATTTGTTTAAGATTACTGGTTTGTGGTTCAAGTGCGAAATTTCAGTAAGATACTTAAATATTGTGCTCCATGAAGTTTTAAATTTACCGAGAGGGATTCTAAAATGTTACAATGTAATTCAGACCATGTGAATGTGGACTATCACCATTGTACCTTATAACGTATAGGTATTTTCATTAAACTTTCCTGTTATTTTACTTCAGTTGGCATATATTAAAACATGGGCCTTATTTGGTACTGTTGCTGGGCCTTATTCGGAACAGGGGTTCCTAATAAGACCCTCTGCATTATTTTTGAAAAATGTGTTATTACATACAACTAGCTCACTTTTGGTAGCTACAGATAATGCACTTTCGAACATACACACGTTTAGGAATGCTGCTGGCCAACATTAATGTTTTTAATATCTTCGTATCATTTGTTTTTTATTTTTAGAAATAAGGGGGACTTATTTGGCTTACTTATTTTATATATTTTTGGCGTTCAACCTGACCTGGAATGTATTTGCGTGGAAGTACCTCTAGTGATTTCCCATAGGCTGGGTGTACTCTATCTCTCCTGAAAGTTTGTAACCGCTGTACTAATACTGCCTGTAGAGCCGAAAGTCGACCGAGAATGTTCGTGTTCATTGGAACGACAGTCAGTTCGCTTTTTCGTACTCTCCTAGTGCCAATTAATAAATACACATAAAATACCTTGCTATCGAAAATATCTTATTTGTAGTGAATTCTAACAAATTTGTAGCTTTTAACGATCTCGAACATCAATCCTAGTGCAGAATTGATCAATAATAGGTTCGCTACCAAAGTAAAAAAAAAATCCTCTCTGTGTTCCCGCCTTCGGGCGGGGTCACGCTGCGTAAAATAGAAAGCCAGGTTGAATGTTTGGCTGGCTGTTCGACTAGCGAGGCATACCTGTCGCGCGTCCGACCCGAAGGATGATTAAGGTGAGGGTGAGATGAGTGTGGAGCAGCGGGGAAACGAGATAGGCGGGGGAACAAGGCGTAATCCGATAAAACCTCTGGCAAAAGTCAACGTCTGCCACGTTTCCCACATGCGAAAATTCTGGGACCGAACCGAATGAGAATTGAACCTCTATGGTCTAACCTCTAGACTACCACAGCCCCTGGTTTTCATGGTATAATCTATAAAATGTATTATGAAGTCTCAGTTATGAAATAATGATCATTATTTGAAACAGAGTTTCGTTAAATAAGTTCTCTTAAATGTATCCCACAGGTAAACAAATTTACAAATTTTAGTTCCTTTTGACTAAATGTATAAATTTGGAAACTTATTTTGCAGGAAAGAAAGTGATTTATTTCTGGGAAACAGCACACTAAGGCCAATGTTGTACAAAATCCAATGTTCTTACAAGTGACATATCTACAAGCGTACTAAGAACATTGTTCAAAGTGAGAAAGTTTTATTCAACTCCCACTGAAAATTTCACATCATTTATTTGATTCAGTGTAAAATATACGACAAAAATAAAAGAAATATTGCTATGAATGTGTCCAAATTACAGAAAAAAATTGTTTACCGAAAGAATGTTCTCTTACCCATTAAGAATACTCCCATATGTTTTCTTTACTAAGCAGTGTAATTAGTTTTCTTTACGAGTAAGTGAATTTCAAGTGAATTTACTCAGTGTTATTTTGTTATACAAGGGCACATATACGAATATCTACTAACACTCTACTCACTATTGTCCTTTAACGCACGTTCACATGACCTTGTTGGTGACGGTGATTTGTCGAAGAAATATTTACGGTTTGTTAGAGTTTCAATATAGCGTAAGCATGACTAACGTTTTAATTTCGTTATTGGTATGCGCATGTGAGTGGACCAATAATTTATATGGTGCGTCAGAACGTTCCGTTTACAATTTGTCTGTTAACAGCTAAACTGCACTATAGACGTCATCCGGACATGCCTGCAGAACTGTGTCAGTTTAATCGTTTCCGAAAGTCTTACTTCGTACATACGAAACACTAATCATGAAATGTTATTTTCTATAATTTATCCTTGTTCAATGGGCATGTCACTACAATATTATACGTAAGACGATATGTAGTATTATGTTTCGTCTTTTCTACGGGGCATGTTTCTTATGAGTTTATCAATGTTTAAAAACACATTTGGTATGTACTACATTAGAAAGATATAATTTGTGGTACGTGGCGTGATTTGCGAAATTATGATAACACTTTTTTTTATGTGTGTCAAATATTTAGACAATTTTTAACCCTTTCAATCACAACTAAATTTATGATTTTCGCAGTCGTAAAGGCCGAATTTTATTCAACTTCCATTTGAACAACTATGCTATTGGATACAGGTGTGTTTGATAGTGGAAGTAGTTATGTTTTAGACAAACGGTACCTTTCATATGTGTGGGAAGTTCCGTACCGAACGCTGGTTACCTTGTAAGTACAGTTCGTACCATAAGCCCTGTTTATCTGCAGCACCCACTGTTCCGTACACTATGGACGAGGAAGTTAATTTAAACTTTCATTACTTGCAATTTATTGTAAAATAAGCGTCTGGGCTACCATGTGTTGTAAACATATTTTATTGGAATTTCCCAAGTCACCTATGTACCTCAAGTCATCCCCTTTAACAATATTGTCCGTCATGATCAGTACTACAGCAGAATATTAGTCCATTCGCGAACAAGCAGACACGCTCCCCATTGTTCTCAGGAGTTGCCTTTGATGTGCCGCACCGCCACCGTCGTCGACCCTAGCCGAAGGCCAACATGGAATGTGTTTACGTTCGCCTTTGATAAACTCATTATTATTCGGGTGTCCAACTCCGTGAGTAACCTTACAAGTTCCCTTACCTTTGGCGTTGCTTGGCGCGCTTTGACTCTGCGAACCTTCGCTCGGACTTTGCAGTTTCTTCATGCGGTTTTCATTAACGTTCTCTCTTATTCCTTTTCCTTCTTAATTACGTTCGGAATTTAAATGAACATTCTAAAATAATGAACACTCTTAAAGGTCTTGCTGAGTACGAAAAGCGTGGATAAACGTTAGCAAGGTTAAAACACATTGTACCAGCAACATTTTTCATTATAAACCAGGAAGTCTGTTCTGAAACTTTACCTTTGGTAAATACCGTCACTTATGACTTTTTAAAGAAAGCAACAGCGATACAGATATAGTCATTCGTGCTGTCTTTATATCGTATACTTAAATACGTCTATTTAGTAGAATCTCATTAGTAGGGCCACGATTTTGTCGCGAATAGATTTTTGTCTCACTTTGTTTCAGTGTCTCACGTACACTTCGACATCTCTGCTTCATGATTATTGGCAGCGTGTCTTTGTTCAGACACGTTTCTCGTTTGACTGCATCAATCTGTTTAAGATTAGTGTGACTCCGTACGTCTTTAATTTGCCAGTACAAGTGAGAGTAAAATCATCCACTCACAGACGATGTAGCAGAGCTGCGGATGTGCGAATGACGCATTGAAACCAAATGTTGCAAAACTCTTTTCGCCATAAAATCGCGGCTCTACTCATTAGGCTTACGAATGCTGTAGGAGGACCTCCGAAAACTTTCATGCATTCTACTCAGTTATATTTTGTCAGATTTCAGTGTTGGTTTTGAAATAAAAATTATTTAAATATTGTTTAAAATAAATATAAATCATGTTTGTACCACCGTCTGCTTATGATCATTGGCGAAATACTTCCCACCTTATTGTTGGCCAGTTCTGGTATGTCTTTAGTTTTTTTATTGAGATACGTCTCGACATATGGAAGTTACGCGAATTTGTTAAGCGGCAAGTTTGATGATGAACTACTACATTTGTGAGTTACTTTCGTGGTTTAGTCTCTGCGTATTATTCCGTACTAGAAGACTCTGTACCAACAGCATATCTTCATGTAAACGCCTTGATTCCCGCATTGCCTTATACGACGTGCAATTGGCCACTCAGTGGAGCAGCAGCCAATGAACACGTAGCTTAGAACATAGCGTACACAGAGTTGTGGAGTCTAGCCGGTAGATAGTTGAATCTGCGAAGCGTCCGTGTCTATAGACACAAACATAATTTCATTTTATTATAATGCTTTGAATTACATGCATCATTATTCCTGTTAATGTCGTCACACACTTGGTTACCAAAAATTACAATAACATTGTAACCACAGTCCTACAAAATGTTCTGGCCATTAATTTAGCATATATCATGTCCTTCGTAAGTATTTATTGCGTGTCAAATTAGGCCTCCATGTGAAGGGGTATGACCTAAAACTATGAGTAGATAAGTAGCAGGCCTGAGCGTTTTGTCATCAGCGAAGTCATTATAGAGTAGGCCCTATTCATAAAACATTTTTTTTTTTGCTACGACGGAAATTCTATGGTATGGAAAATGTTTTGTTACGTAAACACGAACTGCAAAGTATATATATTTTTTTGCAATGGAAATACCTATATATATATATATATATATATATATATATATATATATATATATATATATATATAATTATATATATTTAGACATAGATAGACACACACACACATATAGAAATGATCACGGTAACGAGGAAGTAGTGCCGTGGGTTAAAAAAAATTTCAGGTTTGACAAGTTAAATCTTTAAAAACGTTATTATATTTCAGCTAAAAAACCAGTGTTGTAATGGAAAAATAATTTAAAAAGATTTTAATTAAGTAACATGAAATACACGTTTGTTATTTGCTAGAAATACAGTTTATAAACGTTAAACTCAACAGCTTGAAATAAACATGTTCCTTGCTGTGAACGAAACACTACGTTTAAAGGAACCAGTGTCTCAGGAAATTAGTTACGGGCAGAGAAGTTACCAATATTTGTAATAAGGAATCAGCTGAGTGAGTGAGAGATTTTGGTCAGCGCTCAACGGTGAAGTCTTTAGCGCTGGTGAGGGGTGACATGAGATGAGTGTAGAGCAGTGCCGGTATGAAATGGAGCGAGAAATGGGATATCACCGAGAAAACCCGCCGACCAGCAGCATCGTCCGGCACGATTCCGACATGCGAAAATCCGGTAACCGACCCCGCCGGAAATGGAAGCCGGATCACCTTGGTGGGAGGCGAATTTTTCTGACCGTTCGGTTTCCGCGGCCCCAATCAACTGAGAATTAAACCCTGAACCATTTGAAAAACACAATTTCACCTTTCTCAGTACACGGGGTTACCACTTAATATGTTCGTATAAGTTTCCTGTCACAAATTGCACATACAACAACAATATTTTCATCACGTTTGATTATCTAACCTTTATTACTAAACCAGGTTGTATGGCCACTAAGGCATAGAATAATATTCCACAAAAATCTTGTAATAGTTGTCTGAAAGAAATACTATCATCTGCCTTGAAACACACGCTTAAGGGCTGTTATCAATCATGTTTACCGCTTTAACTGTAGTTGTTTTTCAATCTGAAACGAGAGATGATATCGGAAAACTGTTGCATAGTTTGGTTAAAAACAGAGTACACTATGTTCACTATTTTTCCTAGACAAAATACACAATAGTTTCACCAGTTATGCAATTACAGAAATTCCCATCAATGAATTTTTAGTCGAATGCATATCTTTTTTTATCTAGAAACAATAGACTACACAGTAAAATTTAACTGTAGCAAAATTGTGCAACAGTTTTCGATACCTGCTCTCGTTTAAAAATAAGAAAATAATAATCGTGAAATCAGTGTAAATGATGAATCATGACCTTTTTGCGAATCGCAGAATTACCAGTATTCGATTTTTTTGAAGAATTTGTTAGCGAATGGCAAAATTCGCGATGTTGTAGGTCACAGGCAAGACTTCTTTGATCAGTGCATGTTCGAGAGCATACTTCTAATTTCATTGCTCACCAGTCTTTATGTGATGTCACGTTGTATTATTTGTTGGAGATGGCCACTCTTACGTGGAACTCTTCTTAGTTAATGGCTCAGTTTGTTCCCTGCTTCCCCCGACATTCTAGGCCAGTAGGAGATGTCGAGCAAACTATAATAGAACGCAGGCTTGTCTGTTTTCAGAAAATAACGAGAAGTTTCCAGTTCTCTAGAAGTTTGTCTTTTGGTATAAGATAAATTACATTTCGTCTTTAATTTCTCTCATTGTGAAACGTTACAAAACGATCGACAAGTGTCCATGATGTTTGTGTTTTGAAAATTTGGTCTAATTGTGTTGCAGAAACAGTACATTAACACAATAACTTTATGGCAGCTGTTTAGAAAGCTACTTCGAAAATTACTTATGCTATTACATCTTCTTTCTTCGTGTTTCTATAGTTTGTTTTTGTTGGTGAACTTTGCGGAATTTCGTAGGATATTTCAATTCAAATTTAAATGATAAACTTTAGTATGTTAATTGGATTAGCTTAGATATTAAGTAAGATTAAAATATTTTATCTCTACAGATGTCTTAGTTCCCAAAATGTTGACCACAAGACGTGGTTTAAAACCGTATTAGTCAGATGTTCATGGCAAATATGGTATGTGTTCCTCGTATACTTAAATTTCATTCGAGCTTCGTACGTACAAACAAATCATAAGCAATAGGAATGGTACGGGAGTGACTGGTGCACCCACAAAATGCTTACTCATCTACAACCACGAACTCCCACAAACACTCAGATTGAAAACTGAAATCACTAATTACTTCCGAAATACAGGTATTAACCAAACACTTATAAACTTAATACAAACTGTTAAAAAATTTGTAAATTAATATAAAAATACGTGTTATCAATATTATGACTGTGACAACGTATACGAATTTACGAACACCTAACAAGATAAAGGCACGGATACATGAAAGAGCAAAGTACAAACAAAATATATAGCAAGAAATCTATCCTTAACTTTTGGATATGTACTATGGTAAAACACAACAAAATGAGTTGGTATGTTTTATTTTTAACATTACATAAAGTCTTCAGAATTATTAATAAAATTATATTCCATCCAATACTCAACTAAAATGAATCAGGTATTATGAAAAGGGCATGCGTCACGAAATTGACGAAATGCAGTTAGTACCACTACCATATTATTTAGAACTACACGTATATTCTGGGAGAAAAATCATGTGTCACATTTCTGTGTATGTGAGAAACAATGCGCTTACATGCACAGTGGCTGTGAAAAGGGAATGAGGCAAAAACTCGAGCCCTTTTCGCATCAACTCGCCGATGTTACAATAACATAATTCCCACAGCTTGTGTAATACGCTGAATGGTAGTAATGAGTTTCCACTTACAACACAGTTTTGTTACAAGTAGGTCATGTTGTTTATGTGTAAAAATAATATGTTGATTGTTGCAAATGGTGTTAAGTGAAGATGACGCCGTGCCTTCGAAAAAGCGGGTAAAAAATTAGGAACACAAACAAAATATCATTAAGGAAGCATTGCTTCACGGGGAAGCATTTAAAAGTTATTCTCGAAAGAGTGTGCCAGCTAGAGAACCAGGCCCACATTACAGGTGACATGCATTACAGTTGGTATATACTGTTAAATATCTGCTGCTGTAGTACTACTCTGTATTTTTATGTATAGCAAACATATGTGGATTTTAAAACTCCAGAAAGTTGTTTGCAAGGTCTTGTCAACAATGTGCGCACCAATAATAACGTCCTTTTGAAAACTCTCAAAAAAGTGTTGAGCTATTGTTATGTGATTAAACTACACACCATCAAAATTTGTAATGATATAAGTCACAGGACTGTCATTATAAAATACCATAAATAATTTTTTCCACCATTTACAAAACCGTGCGTTTAAAACTGCATCTTAACCCTTGTTCTTATTATTTTCCATGGCTGAATCTCTAGTCAATGATAAGTGTCCTCGTATAATGCTACCTGTACAATGACAATAAAACTAAATCTACAAACCAAGCCAGCAAACAGTTTGAAATGAAAATTCGAGACAGTTAAAAACTGGTATGCATGATGGATACGCCCAACGTATACATTTTGAACATGTTAGTCTATTTTAAATATCTGTGTGCAATAATTTGGAACATTCAGTAGCGGTGCAGTGTTGCTACAATGACAAGTCATTTTATTTTAGGTGCAGGAGGAAATGTTTACAAAAAATCAAGGATGATGATACGATGCGCATTCTTTCCAAGCTCAACTCGTACGACAACAAGGATGCCCAAGATGCCTGCATATAGGGATTTAACTGAAGTGAAAGCTGTGGTGAAAAGGCAGCCTAGTAATGATGAACCAAAAGCCAGAAGTTGTAATTATGCTTGCTTCGACAATGTGTGTGGACAACTTACATTAGTGTGCAAGAGTGCTTACATTAGTTACCTCGAAATATCTGCAAAACGTGTTCGTCGCTTAGCAGTAGTGTTGTCGGAAGGAAAAAAACCCACACAACAGAGGCAATAGTACTGGCAGTAGTGTCAGAGCCATCAGAGGACACGTAATAGTACAATTAAAGACACACATGGGATCGTTTGAGGTTTAAGTGACTCACAATGCAAACAGAGAGATCAAACACCTAAAGGCGGGGTTAAACGTCAAGACAAAGCATTTGCTTTTTCATGACATGTTCCTAGAAGAGAAAGTCACCTACTTCTTCAATTTGAAATACTTCCAAGAAAACTACTCGTACAGGTTTGGTCGTCTCATGAAAGATGTATGTGGTAAATGTGAAGAGTTCACCGCAAAAAAAAAAAACACTGTGTTCAATGACAATGCAAAGTGAGTTGCGACAGCAGAAAAGGAGCTACATTTCAGACGAAGTCAGTAGTTTTACAAAAAGATCACTGAAATTGAAGAGCTGACAAAATTACTCAATGATGTGGAAGGAATTTGTATAGACTTCATGCAGAATTTACCGCAACTTTCACATGCCAGTCCAGGAGGTATTTTATGTGCGACAATAATTATTGGTTTTACATTTGGAATAAAATCCATGAAATCCAGTTAATCCATATTTTATGTTTATCCGTAGGGCCAAGCCAGGAAAGGTCGGAATGAAAGCACATTATTGAGTAAATAGAAATTGACTATATCTCTGAGAATATCCCACAACGTTGCAAAAAGTTACACATACTTTATGACGGTTGCTCAGGACAAAACCGAAACAACGCCGTGGTTAGGTTTTTGATGGCTCTAGTTGCAACAAACACGTTTGACCAAATAATGCAACACTTTCCTGTGAGAGGACACTCGTTCATCCCATTCGATCGTGATTTTGGTGTCATCAGGATGGCAATAAGAGACTTTGATCGCATCTGTATTCTCCTTCAGTACGTACAACTGATGACTTCTTCCAGTGAGCACGGGAATTTTACAGTACAGTTAATGGACGACAATTTTAGTTTGAACTACTAACATGGTGGCTGAAATTTTTCAAGAAATCAGTTCTCTTAACTTAGTCGTTGGGACGATACCTTCCAAAGGACACGGGAGAGTGATATTTGTTGTGTCGCAGATCTATGAGTTCTACTACGACAGGTATACACTTGAGGTCGTGTGCACACGCGACATTATAGGTGGATTGCTTTCACACCTTTTCAAACTCAAGAAACTATCTGTTGACATCCTGCCATGCAGCAATGACAATGCACATACAGAAAAGCACCCAATCAATGCCAAGATTGCAATCCTTGCTTAAATACTTACCCCAAGATATAGTAATCTATGAGAATCTTGTTAACTGCCAACTACACCTGCTGACAGTGAAAATGATTAGGATCAACCAAACAAAAAACATCAGTGATCATCCTACCTTACGAGAACTGTGCGTACAGAGATACGTGACATATCAGAGTTCAAATCACAAGAAACTTAGTGAAATATATCATACACAAACGTAATGGATTTCTATGTAAATATTGAATGTGATAGTGATAAGTTGATGGAAAACCAGTCGTACAATAAAATAATTTGGAGAAATGTGTTAGATTTTCTTTTTTTAATACCAAGAAAACACGTTCCTTTTGAAAAGGGCATGAGTCAGAGAATGTTCTAAATTTTACCAACTCTCTCCAAGAAGTTAATAATGCACTAAGCTGTGCATAATGTGATATTGATAAGTTGATTGAAAACCAATCGTGCAATGTAACAGTTGGACAAACGTGTTATGTTTTCTGTTTATAATACCAAGGATACCCGTTTGTTTTGAAATGGGCATGAGTCAATAGAGTTTTAAAATTTACTGGCTATCTCCCAGAAGTACAAACTACCTACTGTACATTTCATCAGAGTTCATTCGTACCTAATAATGCATTGTGCACTGTAAATATGTTATGACAAAAATTTTATAAGATATTAGATAGGAGCAAACTTTTTTAATTTCCCAAAACTTTTATTAGCATGACTCATGCCATTTTCGTAACAACAGTTTTAATAGTACTTCACTTGGCAATGTTGTTGTGGTAAAAAAAAAATAATATTTATAAGCAATAAGCATGTTAGGCTCCAGTTGTCTTTCAAATATGTGTTTATAAATAATCGATTTTCATTTACTTGGTTGTAAAAGTTACAAGGTGATTAGCATCTTAAGAAAATAAAATTACGTAAAATTATTAAATTAGAGTTTTGGAAATGATATTGAAGACTAAATAATAAACTCGCACGAAAAAAATGTCCCAGTATCGTGCCTCGCTGATCAAGCGTGAAAATGGGCCAGCAGAAAATAAGCACGCAGTTGAGGCACATAAAGTGTACAGAAATTTGTATTGTTGTGCGAATGTTACTGATCCTACGAAATTTTCCGTACTTAATGTGGAAGAAAAGAACCATATTTTTATATATTCGTACAAGATATCACTTTAAGCCGTACTTTAACTAGTGACGTCTATTGATAAGATTTTCTCAGAAAGTTTTCGTAACTTATTCTTTACATGATAATCGTAAAATATTTCGTGACAGAACAAATTTTACCGTGTAGTTTGCTGCACCTTGTATATAGTTGGGAGAAGATTATGTAACACCGTTCGCAGACGAATTACACATGATCAGTATTAGCGCGCAAACTTTCGCATAAATCTTCTCAAATAGTGATACAATAACGAAAGGAGAACGCCAAACATTAAACATGTCATATTGAAGCCTAGTTAACACAAATGTTCCACTTTTGATGAGTTTTCATTTAAGTACTGTTATCTGAAAAAAAAACTATTGAACATTCTTATAAATACAGTGGCACTTAATAAGGATACAGTTCGTTATAAATCCTAATTTCCATAAAAATTCTAATGTCCGAATCAGGAAACACAATTTCATTCTTCTGTCGTTAATACATATAATATGATCATTAATTAATTGATCCTACTATCCGGTTTTACTCTGTTATCAAGTAGTATAAAAACTAAAACACAGTTGTTAAAACACTCGAAATTTCAGACGAAAATTAACATATTTAAGAACACTAGAGAAATTAAATTAAGTTTTAACAAAGATCTATAAAGTAAGGTTTTAAAACGTATAACTTTTCTTGTTAAGTATTCAATTCAATGCAAAAATATTCAACGAAAACTCTCAAAAAATAAATTTAGCACATATTATTACCAACTTTCAATACACGGTTGTAGCTACTCGCCAATTAACAACCCCGCAGGAAAACGAAGTCTATTGGTTTTCGTTGTCCCACTTACCACTCCCTATTAAAGCACAATATCCCGGACACGCTCAATATACGCTCATATTGGCTGACCGCCAGCCAACGTAAAGGCGAGTTGACTCACGCTAAATAAAACTAAACATTCTGGTCTTAATATGATTCGTATACATCGTGTGTATTTATAAGTTCGAGTTCATATTTTCTTCCATAGTGTTTATTGCAAGATTATTCTATTGACGTAGTTTAAGTCCTCGCTCTTTAATTTTGCAGTGGTTTCGAAAATATTTTTGTAAACGCAAATTAATACATATATCAGAAATTCATTCCCACAGGTTTTTTTTTTTGCCCCTCAAATATCACACCCTTGGTTGCCAATATAAGCCAAATAATTTACTTCCTAGAAAACAGCGTATTCTTAAAAAAAAACGCTTTGGCAAAATTGTAAATCGTATTAATTTTACATTGTCTCAAAATTTTCAATGCATTTGGTTAAAAAATATTAAGAGTTATTTGCAATTGTTTGAAATAAATGAAAGTTCAAGGCCTTACTAAATGTAATCTGTGGCTCTATCCTTCACATGTAGTGCCGAGCGAGGTGGCTAAACGTTAAAACGCTGGACACGCATTCGAGAGGACCCGGGTTTGAACCCCGTCTCCAGCAATCCTAATTTCTGTTTTTCGTGGTTTCCCGAAATCGCTACGAGCGAATGCTGCGATGGTCACTTAACAAAGGCCATGGACGATTCCTCTCCTAGTTCCTGACATTGTACCAAGTTGTGTGTCACCGTCTCTTATGACCTCGTTGTCGATCAGACGTAAGCTCACTTACGTTACCTTCACGCGAAGGAATACGTTTACAAAGTGCATCGCTAATGTTACTTATGAACGATTCTTGCAACGAAGACAAGTTAGAAACTAAAGAAATGTTTTGGACATACGCAATTTAAGCAAATGGTGTGTCACAGAATGCCAGAGGGTACACACAAACAAAATGACTTTGCAACCGGCAAACATAGGTAAACGTATACAATGCCACAAGTAATTCAATGAATTATTTGCAGGATAATAAATTTACACATACGAGCACCCAAGCACCAAAAAATAAACCAAGAAAAAATAAATAAATAACTCAGATTATTCCACAAAATTAATTTCGTCAGTACGTTCGAAACAGCATACAAAAAATAAATGTAATCACTACACACAGACAAAACAAACGAACGACAAAAAATGCTGGAGGTAGACGACACAGACACCTTGAGCAAAGCGAACGAATACAAACCACACAGCTACTTTGGACAGTAAAACAAAGACACATGCAAATAAAATGGTTTCCTTGCGACACAACAAACTGCGACGTTCATGACACTACTGTTATTCCCCGTTTTCAGGCACATACACAGGCCGAGGAGCATTTGCAGACTGAGTATCTGGAAAACAAGAGGTGGATATACTCTCTGCCCCCTCTTCTTTCCCGGCCAAGAGGAAATAGCCATACGCTGATTGGCTGCACAGGTAAGAGTATGTTATTATTGGCTAATGCTTTCCCGTGATGACGGCTGTGGTTTTGTTTCAACAAAAAATAACATAGCATAATATTACATATTTGGGGAAATATTTTGCCGACGTTTACAGATCTTGATACACATTTACTATTTCAGTTGACATACTTTTATGTATTTTGTTCACTCTATGTTCATATTTTTAAAACAGCGGTTATTTTATATTTAACCATAATATGTTGTAATCATCTCAGGAAACGTTTTTCTGAATTTTATCAAATTTAGTACACATATACTAATTAAAAGCTGACTTGACTTTTGTGTACTTTGTTCATTTTATGTTTATATTTCCATTAATGTGGCCTTTTATGGTTTCTACGAAGGGGCCTGACTAAAAACAATGTTTTACAATTTGAATTAATATTTGTACACATAGAAAGCTTGGTAAGTAGACTAGACTTTCAATTGCGTTTTTTATTTCCTTCATATTAAATTTTTTTTTAAAAACTGCAGTCATTTATTTTATATTTAGATGAATTTGCCATGCCTGAAGACAATATTATTTTATTAAACTTAGTACACATATACTACTTAGCATACTTACTTGACATTTGTTTATTTCGTTAATAATGTGTTCAAACTTTTATAATGGCGGCCATTTTAATATTTTTTTAGCCTAATATGACAAATTTGAGAAAATATATTTCGGAAGTTAATTAAGTTTGGCACGTATATTCTACTTAGTTGACTGGACTTTTATATGTGTATTTTATCTTTTGGACAGGGTGACATCTCAGAAAATGTTCTCCAGAATTTTGTCAAACTGGGTACATAATATTACTTAGTAAGCTGACATTGTGTATTTCGTTTATTACACGTCAAAATTAATACCATTATTTAATATTCCTAGATGTACGTAAAACTATTTTCACATTCTGTGTTAACTTGTACCCACTTTAAAGAAAGTAAGCTTGTCAGTTATGGTGGTAACTTCATGTTTTTAACTTCATTTAGATATGTAACAATCGTAACGGTGAACATTCAATTTGCACGACCTATACAGCAATATGATTAATTTTCCATCAATTTACCAAAATGAAAACGTTATGACACAAAATTAAATATTTAAAGCGGTTGCTATATCTCCCCAGCGACCGAGTGGTTACACATCTCGCCTACCACATAGACGACCAGGATTGCGATCCCTGAAGGGGCATGTGTGAGTAGTGTCGGACAATGTCACTGGCGATGAGCTGGTTTTCTCGGTGATCTCTTGTCCCTTCCCATTTTTATTATTTCGGTGTTTCTCCGTTTTAGGGCCTCATTCCATGTCTTCATTTAAGACAAATGGATTTCCAAAAGTGTACAGTAGGTACTGAATATGCACCCGGGGTGTGATACTGTATGGCCTTGGGGTACCTTCTTGAACGATATTTATATTTATTTTTACTCAACAAATGTGTTTAATATGATCAAGCCGTATAATAAGAAGGATTTACGTTTCACGTAAAATGTGGTCAATACAGAAGCGTACATAGGCCTACATTACACAAGGAAAATTAATGGGAGAGCAATAAACCATGTCTCAAGGAAATGACCCTCCATAGCTTGGACCGATTTCGGGAAACAATTGAAAGACGAAATCAAGGTGGCCGAAGACGGAAATCGAAACCAGGTCTTTTCAATAAAGCGAATACATAGTGTTAGCATTGCGCCATACTGCTCGGTTTAATGAGACCAACAAAACCACTTTGACCGAAAGATTTTAATTTTAAAGAAGAAAAAAAATATTCAATTGTTTTGGTTTTTCTCTAGTCTATACTATGGTTGTCTGTACTGGGATATTTGCAACGAGCACAAATTAAGTCTGTTGATATAATTTCTCCTATACATTAAAGTTCTACAATATTAATACAGTTTAAAGATTAAACTTCGAACGCGTAAACATGCATTGTTAAGGCTCGCCATCGATCGCATTATAGGATGATTATTTTTTTTATTAATTCTGAGAAGAAAAATGTGAAATTTGCTATTATATCATGAATTATATTTACCTGTCTCTACAGCACAAGTACCGCAGTTGAACTTTAAAGGTACATTCAGGCCCCAATCAGTACAGCAATTTTTTTTTAATTCCAAATCTTTTGGACAGTTTGCGACATGAATTTACATAAAATTTCAACAGCGGCGCTTCTTATATAGCACAAAGTCAACATAATTCACGCTATAATAGAAAATTTGGCATTTTTCTGATTGAGTTTCATAAAAGCGAAAATAAAGTAATCCAACATGGCGACTAGTACCGAGCTTTAAGGGCGTTATAAAGCAGTTTTCATCGCCATATTTAACTTTTTATTTTCTTGATTGTTATTTTGTACACAAAATGTGACTAAATTTTGTTCTTATGCAATTATTCTATCTCGAATATTTTTTCGTAAGGGCTCGTTAAAGTAAAACATTGCATGTTACGGTTTTAAGGACGGAATGAAAACCAACAGAAACACCAAACTGAAAAAAAAAATCGCAGTGAATAACGACGTTAAATCAGGAAATAAAATATATTTGTATTTAAAAAAAAATATTGAATTTTTAAAAGTTTAATTTTTAATTTTTGCGTTTTTATTGTAACGAATTTTATTTTATTTTTTTTTTTTGCGTTTACGTATGATAAATTGTAGCATGCGACATCTTTATCCATTGTGAATTTTTTCTGTTTGGTATGTCAGTTAATAACATGTAAATTCTAACTTTAACAAGCCATTACACACGAACTACGAGCAATAACAAAAATTACATTAGAGAAAAATTTAGTCACAATTTGTGCCTAAAGTAAAAAAAAATACAAAAAAATCTGGCACAAATATAAAATAAAAACACGGCGATGTAAACTGCTGTAGACAGTACCCTTAAAAGTTGTTGCGCTGCCTCTGGAATTATTGGCAGAAACAATTCGCATAGCTGACCGTTAACTACGAGGAACAGTAAGATGTTAAAAGAAGAAGGAAAGGTGCAATTATCGATTGCACCGCAGAGAAGTAGTCACCTTCACTGCAGGGGTAGCCCCGGAGGTAGGAAATTACAATGCGGCTTGCATGCCGGCCGGCTGTTATCAATTTTTTTTTTCGTGATGTCTGCCGCTCCCGGCTGCACAGGCGACAGCCACCCACCTTGAGAATAAACAGCTGCGTTTATACTGCTCAGTGGGCGGAGAAGAAACTGTTTTATTACCGCCACTTGTCTTGCACTTTCAGTAAATAAACTTTAACTAATCTCTCTATCAGCATTTTTCCGTAAGTAAAAGATACTTCATACCGTTTCACCAACAATAAAAATATACATAAGTATAAGTTCCTTTACAAGGTACTGAAGTCAATCACTCAGACGTTCGTGGAAATACTTTCTGAATTGTATAATAAAACTTTAATATATTATATTATTTAATCGAAAATAAAATTTTATTTAACGTAGCAAAAACAATTTGTACAATTATTGACTACACACAAACCACAACAACCAAAACCTTTACACATACAATTTATGAAATAAAGCTAAGTGAAATATTCCTATCCATAGAAACATTAATCTATCTAAGTTCTACAGTAGGGCAGCGCAACTCCCCCAATGTTACCAACATAAAGAAAACAGCATATTTTCGTATCAAGTATCAAATGTAGCAAATTATTTGAAGGTGAATATTTCAATGGTTGCATTCAAACAGTCTGTAGAACAAAACTTACACTGCTGTTAGAGACCAGAAATATTCGCAGCTTCACTGACATGTTGGCTAGCCACCATGTACTAAAACATATTATAAGTTGGCTGCTCACTTATAGGGCGATAACTAGAGGCACGGGTATTTTGCGTATTGATTGTAGGTCAGGCTGAACGTCAATAACCTGTACATCGTTGTAACTTCCGTGATTAGACGACAGCTGTTTTTGACACATCTTTGGAGGTAGCAAGCCAGTAGTAAATAATACAATAATTCGTGGAGCTACCCACTGCTACGGTTAGGAGCCAATGGATATTCGACTTTGGCCAGTGTGTGTATAGGACAGAGATGTCTAGACTGCAACCAGATTAATACCCGAAATACTTGTGCCTCTAGTGATAGCACATGACTGGGCCGGAATGTAGTTAGTTCTTTATAATTGGCTTTGTTTCCATCAGTTAGTGTCAAACAACTGAGCCGTACTTACAGTTTTTTTTAAGTCTAACTTGTGAAATATGACGAATATTTCAGGTTCCTAAAAAACCTGTATAGACATACAAAATTCGTGTTATTTTGCGGCGGCAACAACAAGACTTCAAATTGTTGTAGGCTTACTTAACGTGTTCCGTTGGTCTACAATATTGTGGTCTGCCGCAGGGAATGTTTGCGACTAACAATTAAATGTTTAACAGTGAGTGAAACATTTCTTTTCGAAATCGGCCTCACGCATGGTTTACATTATTTATATATATATATATATATATATATATATATATATATATATATATATATATATATATATATATATGCTCTTTGCCAATTAAATTACACATTTAAATACACATTGTACTCGAGTATGTACTTGGCATTGGAGTCTATTCTGTCACCAAATAATAACGCGGATTTCGCAGGTCCTTCCTTTCAGGTGGCATGTAGATCTATACAGGCTGCTTGGAATCGCACCCGAAAATATAGGTAATTGATTGTGGAAAATTGTCGCATTTACGCATGGTAAATTATGTAGCCTGGCTATATACGAAATTGAAATATTTTCTCTTGAAATTCCAATAAATGAATTTTTTTCGAACGATACCGAATTAAACCCTAGTTAGGCCGTGAAACAGTTTAAGAGCATTATATATATATATATATATATATATATATATATATATATATATATATATATAGACACACGCATATATAACACACAAGAGTAGGATGAGATTTTTAAAAGATTGTTCCGATCGGAGTTTAAAAATATAATTTATTGTTTTATAGATATTCGCCATTGCTCATGTTTTGCTGATGGAAATTGTGTTAAATGATACAGTGCAAAAAAGTACTTTTCAGTGATTTTAGCACTTCGTTATTCGACGCAAGTTCGATCAGCAAAACAGAAGCATTGGCATATGTCCACAAACAAATAAATTCCAAAAGAGTAAGAATACTTCGTAAAGAATCACATATTGTCAGTGTAAAACGTTATTGATTACTAGGGATTTTGTTATATTATATATACTTATTTTTTAAATTTTCTTTCGTTGCCTGTTATTTTTGTTTTCTTGTAACTAGGCCAGTAACAATACGTCGATGTTCAGAGCCAGTGATTTTTGGTGAAAAGAATTTTACAAAAAATTCTTAAAGTAGCATACTTGGTTATCGACAGCGTGTAGTTTTGCAGACACGCATTTCAGTTCACTATGCCGTTGAGAGTAAAAAAGTTTACTGCAACACCACACGTCTGTGATTTTCGGGTAGAACCCAAAAACGCTGAGACATAAAAACATCCAATAGCTGGCCATGGAGCAGATCTGCAGCTGTGCACGTAAGACACTGAAGCAATTTACTGCAAAATTATTTTCGTTATAAATCAGTGGCTATACCGGTGCTTAATATTTGTTATTTTTGAGAAATCAGTTTAATGGTGTTAACTAATCGTCGTCAATTTGTATAAGGCGAAATGTGCTAATATTTTTTAGTCTCCATTAATGCCGTGTTATAATATGCAATATCGATACAATTTTAATAAGTTTTTTGTCCTCAAAATTAATCAGTCCTGGTACTTATATAGGAAGTGATAGTAACACTATTTCCATGTCTTCCGCTTATGCCGTTTTCTTACTTGTTCAATAGGTGCCATTTGAGCATTTCCTTATACGCATGGCGATATATCAACGGCATAGTGAAATTAAACGCGTGTCTGCAAAACTACACGTTGCCAATAACCAAGTATGCTACTTTAAGAATTTTTTGTAAAATTCTTTTCACCAAAAATCACTGGCTCTGAACATCGGCGTATTGTTACTGGCCCAGTTAAAAGAAAACAAAAACAACAGGCAACAAAAGAAAATTAAAAAAATAAGTATATAATATAACAAAATCCCTAATAATCAATAACGTTTTACACTGACAATATGTGATTCTTTACGAAGTTTTTATGAATATCTTACTCTTTTGGAATTTATTGGTTTGTGGACATATGTCATTGCTTGTGTTTTGCTGATCGAACTTGCGTCGAATAACGAAGTGCTAAAAACACTGAAAAGTGATTTTTTGCACTGTATCATTTAACACAAGTTCCATCAGCAAAACATGAGCAATGGCGAATATCTATAAAACAATAAAACATATTTTTAAACTCCTATTGGAACAAACTTTTTAAAATCTCATCCTACTCTTGTGTGATATATATGCGTGTGTCTATATATGTATACATACATATATATATGTATATATATATATATATATACATATATATATATATATATATATATATATATAATGCTCTTAAACTGTTTCACGGCCTAACTAGTGGTACACGGGGAAAGGGAGAATAAATGAACAATCTGAGGCCAATAATGAGAAGATGTAAACTCATTACTTTATTGGACTGATTTCCGACGAGAACCGTAATCAAACCGAAATCGAGACGTGGTGACGATAGCTGAGAATCGAACATGTTTCTACTGAATATGTACCCCAACTACACAAATTAAAAATAAATAAATAGTGAAAATAACAATACATAGGTTGATGTTTTAAAACTGATGCTATAAATTTACGTGCTAAAGAGAAATATCCCCATAGTCCAAGACAAGTGGCCAGACAGTGAAGTATACAATCAATAATCTAATATTCACGTGGACTTGCACGTGTTCCTGTCTGAAACACAGTAACTGCATTCATCTCGCCAGATGGTCGTGTTAATGACGTGAGCAGAAACCCTTCTACCGTCCGCCCTGTCAGAACCATCATCATTGTCAGACACACACGTCTGTTTACATTGCGTCGTGAACAATACAGAAACAAACTTAGCAACCGTGGTCGATTTGACAACCTTCAGTTATCTCATGTTTTAATAATACTTACGTTAATAATCTTTTTACTTAGAGGTTTTTTCGATATAGGCATAAAAATTATTATTTTTATCTTAAGACTGCTCTCAATGAGATGATAAAATATTTTCCCAACATGAAATTATAATTATTCGTAAATGTTTGCTATTATTACCGTCAAATAAACTAGAATAATCATGAATTTGCCAATGTGTTTATGTATGTATACATCTAGCAATGTGTGTATAAATGAATGGTGATTCAATGAACGTATGGTAGTACGTTAAGGATGCATACATAATTGTGTATTTGTATAAATGTGTATGTATGTAGATATATTTTGACTATAGGATCAGAAATTAGTTATTTATTTTAAATGATTTTCATTTAAGTCGCACGACAGCATTACTGACCACATTGCACTGTTATACTACGTAGATTCGGGATTTTGTAAACAGCCTGTTATAAAGTGGCAATTATTTTAATATATTTTTTAAAAATATGTATGACTTTTTTTTTCTCGAAAAATATTTGTTTTGTGCGACACAACAAAGTTTACATTACTCGACCGTTGGTTTTTCACCTAATTTCCTAGTTACATTCCTGAGGTAGAGACCTTGATCCAGTATTTTTTTTCTGTAGCCTTCAGAGGTAGTTTATTATTGAATGTAACATAAAAATTCACAATGTCTTTTGTCAATGAGCTTAATCTCAGTAATATTTACGTTTGTGTTACTCTTCAAGTATTTCGCAAATAACTTACTTATCAACTCATAGGAGGTTCTGAGCTTACAATAACATAACTAAAACTTGCAAATTAAATTGCAGTAATACAACTGTACAAACAAGCAGGCAATGAACATCATAAATTTGCTAGCACGCAGACATTAGCTCAGTCTAGCCTACATTTAGGGTAAAGTGAAAATGTGTAGCACTTACTATTTGCAATATTACAATATGTAGTCTACATTTGGAAATTACCCTAAATTATTAGACAAGTAGCCTATGTAATAAACACCATACTCGCAAAACTTGTACACATTTAATGCGGTTGTGTTTACGAATCGCGACCTGTTTATTTTGTCGGTAAGAAAATTACATTCAACAAGAGGGCAGTCTCTCGTAGTGCCTTCATTTTGGCGGGAAGTATAATTGAAAGTTTGTTCTTCAGTAGAGGCGCTTGTTGTCATACATCAATGTTCGGTGAGACGTAAATATACTTATTTTCATTACGTTCATCTTACAAACATTAACGCCTCAATTTCCAAGGATCCTTTCATTATTCTGTTTAAATAGGAAGTTTTCTGTATATTTTCAAGTGTCGCAGTGGCTGAATGTTCAGACTATTTTTCTCCTCCCAACAAGGCGGTCCGGGTTAGATTCCCGACGAAGGTCTGTCCACAAAATTTCGCATGTGGAATCGTGCCAGACATCGCCGCTGGTCAGCGAGTTTTCTTAGAGATCTCCCGTTTCCCCAGCCCCTTCATTCCTCGGCGTTGCTCCGTACCTCACGTCACCCCTCACCGAACTAAAGATCTCGTTGTTAAGCGCTGACCAAAATCTTTCACCGCTATATATTTTTAACTTCAATTTACACACTACAACAGCCAGCAAAGTTTCTCGTTGATACAATTCGTATTTACCCACAAAAAATTTTCAATAATAACATTTATATAAATGTATGCATTGGTGGTTCACTTTAAGGTGAACACTTTCCAACACTTATAATAATAAAAATAGTATTTACTGGAGCTAAAAATGTAAGGTATTGAGACATCTGAAGAAGATTTCATGTTTAAAGAAGTAAATATGGAAGCGAATTTGCTCACTGTACTTTTTAAGCAGAGCTTAGTTTATCCTGAACAGCTTATATATGTATTATGTGTGTATATATATATATGTAGACCTATATATAGGTATATGTAAATGACAGTTTGGCTCAGTGGTTATCGCTTCTGTTTCGTGAGTAAAGGGACCCGGTTACAAATCTCTGCTGGGGAAGTAAATTTAGGTACAAAAACTTCCCCTACTCCAGGACTGCGTGTTTTGTGGTCAACCCCCCCTCCCTTCCTTACCAAACAGCATCATATGGAAGGCAATAGCAAATCACCAGTTTCATCCTCACCTTGTCGCGTCCCAGATGTTATTGAGGTTCAGACCAGCCCCTAAGCAGAAAGCTCGTCATCATTATATGTATTGCAATAAATGTAGCATTAACTTGCTAACAAAAAAAATTCATTCCGACCAAAGTTGGAGAATACACTTCCTGCACGCTGCTGACAGTATTGTCATTGCTACGCACCGCTCAGCCTGAACCACATGAATACTTCACTAAAGATGTAAACACAACACCTTAATAAGCCTTGAAAATCCATGCTATCCCCAGTTTATTGCTATGTGACTGAAATTTCCTTTCTTTATAAAAACCCTTTCTCGGACACCACACGCATTATGCTGCGGTAAACAATTTTTTTGTTTATATGAGAACCAGTGGCCACGGAGAGGGCGGCAGGGGGACAATGTCTATCCCCTAGAACAGAGGAGAGGGACATTATAGGCATTTGTACCCACCCTAAGTTTTAATATTTAAAAATATTACAATACGTGCCAGCTGTATATTCAATATGTAGTCTCGAAAACCACTTAAATAGCACTAATTTGCACACTGAAATCAAAATTTTCCCGTGGGAGGACCCCCGGATCTCCCACTTTGATAACTCGCCATATGAATAAACTCGGAATTAAACTTATGTCAACGATCCTGTCCCTTCCCCTACAAGAAAACCTTCCACCGCCATTGATGAGAACTATTGCAGAAGAGCTTTGTCGCATAGAAATATGAAGTTTAAAACATACAGGACTGTCTACAAAACATTAAGTTGTATTTAATTTAACTGCGTAGTGTATTTTACGGCACGTAAATTAACAGTGAGTACGGGGGGAAGGGGGAAGGGTCAATTCGAGGGCAGGAACTCACACTCCAAGAGGTAAACATATAATCAGAGAGACCGTAAGCGTGCGTTACTCTTTGACGGATGACATGCGCGATTCGTTTCTTACACGTAAAATATCTTGAAATATAACCTGGATTATTGCTTTGGAACGAAAGTTGGCTGATCACTGCACTACCGTGAAAAAACATTAGTTATAACATATTTAAACTGAGGTTTATGATGCAAAATTGATTTGTTTAAGCGAGAATAAAATGACTGTCAAAGAAACCGTTTAGTCCATAGACCATATAATTTAAAATGAAACTTCTGAAATAGAAAGGTTTACTATTTAAAACTTAAACAGAGGCACGGTACTTCTTATGTATTTTCGGGTAAAACAAAATGGTTTTACTTTCAATTAAAATTTAAAAGATTATATTTGTTCTAATGCACCTCTGTAAAATAAAGGCTGATTTTTTATCCATTGCTTTCCCTGTGTGTTTACATTTTAATTTTTCTTGTTTCTTCTAAGCGACTTTAACAAGTAGGAAAATGTGTGAGAGAATCCAATTTAATCACTCACGTCGCTCGTATAAGAAGTCCTCAAGTGGAAAGTGATTGACTGAGAGATTTTGGTCAGTGCTTAACATCGAGGTCTTCAGCGCTTGTGAGGGGTGACATGAGGTGAGTATGGAGCAGCACCGGAATGAAAGGGCGGAGGAAACTGGATATTCCCTGGAAAACCCGTCGACAAACGGCATCGTCAGGCACGATTTCCACGTGCGAAAATCCGGGGACCTACCCCGCCGAGAATCGAACCCGGATCACCTTGGTGGGAGGCGAATGGGCTGACTCCTCGGCCACCGCGGGTTGAGTGACTCGCGGTTAGAGGCAATGATGTGCGTGGTAATTTAGCAAGACTCAGCCTTACATCCCTCGCACTTCCAGGTCTCTATCTCGCTCGTTTTAGTCTAATATCAAGCAAATTATATATGGAACTAAATTATAGACCTAATATTATTACGCATGTCGAAAGCCAAAGCATTCCATTGTGCACTTTCCTCCTTTACTCTCAGAAGACTAAACAGCGAAGCCGTAAATACATTTTTTTTTTAGCCATGTACACTTGCTTTTTTCTTTTTTATGACGTTTAAGACAGCTAAAAGTAGAACGCGGAGTCTAAACATCAATTTATATTTCGTAGAGAAAGACTTTTCTCTCAGAACAGTTACTAAGATACAGGTACACACGCAAACATTGCTTTTACACAAAACGTCTTGCTAACGACGTCCTATTAAGAGTTATTTGGACCTTAGCTTCTTCTTTCGTTTGAGGTATGGAAACGGGGATGGCTACTCCAATACGTGAATTGGGCAGCGCGGAGAACTAAATTAGCGTTCAGTGTTTTCCTAGAAAGTGTTTCTAAATGAGATTTTAAACGTTGATCGTATTATTTTATGTATTAAAGTGCAGCGCAGATCTACATAATTTTGATTTATAATTACCGCTGATATATTTACAGCTACAGAAAAGCCATTTTAGTAATTTTGAAGAGCTAATAATTATGTTTTTAATAAGCGGACAGTATATTTAAAATGATCGGGACATAGTTTAAAGCGAGTCTTCTATACGTCGGTAAACACATTGAAAACATGATAAATAGTTGCTCATGGATAAACACGTCGTACCACGCTATAGCACAGCCCATTAAACAAACTTTCTGTTTACAATTTTTGAACTTTAAAAAATTGCTGAATTTCATAAATTTTTCTTGCACTTCTGCTTTTTATTTAATTCAAAATATTACGGTGTTTCTAAAATGCATTATTACGTAGCAATTGTTACCCGCCAGGTCCAATTAACTCTTAAGGGGAATCAGTTTCCGCCATTTTGGAATAATATAATATCTGCTTGTTAATGCGTAAGTTAGTAATATATGTGCCATGTCAGGTGGAAAATTTTGATAAATCTCATTGTATGGAACTTGCAGTGAAAAATGGAGAATCCGAAGATGACGGATTGTGGGTTTCTAAATGCTTTATTACTTAGCTCATGGGATGCTAGTTAACCATGCATTATTTCACATAATTAAGTAATTTGGTTTTCATGATTTGCATGGCAGCGTAAAATAAATATTTTGAAGTACCCGTTATGAGAAAACTATGAAAGCTAAAATTGTTTAGTATAGGCGAAAGTTATACTTACATGTATCGTCTATAAAACTAAACTATTTCTTAAAAATATGAAATTATCATTTTATTGCACTTGAACAGCCTTAAAGCTGTATCCGCATCGCGTCCACCGCTAACTGCCTCGCATAAAGCCAGACCCCGGCAATCAGGTTACACGCAAGCTGCGGGGTAATTTCGCGTCCGTGATGCTCGCCCTTGTCCAGACTTCACCGCGGGGCCGTGAATAAAGGCCCGGCTGAATCAATATCCTACCCCCTGGTCATCCGCGTCAGTAACTCGCACCAGCCCCTGCCTCTTCTTTGGCTTCTGGACGTCGGTCGGCTAGCGCGAATATTAATCTACACTCCGCTGTCCAGTCCGACCAACCTGATGCGCCGTAAATTCCCCCTCTGGCCAAGTGCCAGCAGGCGACATGATCAACCGCATTGGTGGTGGTGTGTAAAAAAAAAATTGCGTTTCGGGTTTGTGACTAGCTGTCACATATTCGCGCTTAATTGAATCCCACTTCTCAGCTGTTTGTACCTGGACGTCAAAAATAAATGTCCGAATTGAAGTATGGAATTTTGTTCTACGCCATCAATTTGATTAAACGATTCATTCCCAAAGAGGAAACGAAATTGGTCCATGCCATAACAGAAACGAAAATGATTATTAATGAAGAATTTTATAATCTCTATAATTTACGAGGAGGGAGTAATTCATCGATTAAAAGTGAATTACTTTCTGGAAAAAATATATATACGCCAACACAAACATGTAACTTTACTACTTTTACAGTGACTGGACCATAGTATACAGGTGTGTCTAACCCAGCTTACAAAATTCCATAAAAATTCTCGGCACGATATAAGAAAATGATAAGGAACAAATATAGTTACGCTAAAAACGGCATCTGTGTTGAAGTAAAAAAAAAAAAAAAATAGTACAGTCGTAACGTGGAGTGAAATATTCACCGTAAACTTGATCGAATGAGAAGTTCCAAAGTTATATGAACCGACAGTAAGAAGAAACTGGAAGTTACGAAACCTTTCAGAACGTATCATATCTTAGACAGCATTCAGTTTCGGAGAAGTTATAATGTTTAGGTCGGCTGCAAATTTACTGGAATTAATATTTATGAGACATTGCAGTCGTTGATGGTTCACGGATTTCATATCGTTTTCCAGAATAGCATAACTACATTCGCAAGAGTTGAGGTCAGAGCAGTGTGTTTCCTGTAAATAATACATACATACTCAGGATTACTGGAACTAAGGTTGTTGCGCGTGTCCTGGAAATAAATACGTTTTACGTTAGGCGGAATTGAGGTTATTTCATGGTTAGTGAAATTAAGGCTGCTGGACATTCACTAGGGCTGAGGACCATGAGCGGCACTTTAACTGAGATATTTACATTATTACTGGAATTGAGGTAGTTGTGCGTTTTCTGTGAATGATGTTTTTCTCATAAAGTAGGATTGTGGTCGATGCGTGGATGCTATAGATGAGGTCGATAAACTTTCACTAATACTGTGAGAGGTAAACGTTTTCTTTCATTCGAGAACATGCGATATAGGTATCACTGTAGCGACACAATTCGCTATTTTGTCTGTACTTTTGTTATTCGCACTTGTTTTTACCAGAATACACAGTTGCCCACTGTAGAGTGCAATGATTTTTACTTATTGACTGTTGATTATTCTGGATAAAAGCTTATAGTTAAAAGTTTGTGTTTTGATTATTTACAGTCCGTTTAAGACTACGTTCCAGTAAATTTGCTAGTTTTTACTTTCGGAATTGTAAAATAGTTTTAGGAGACTTCTCTAAGATCTTAATTCATATTTATAAAAATTACTATGATACAAAAATATTTTGGTTTTCCTGTAAGAACTGTTTTATAATCGATATAAACACACAGCAACACACGTACGATCATACTTGTATATTTATTATATAAACACACAATCTGATTAAATATGTTTTTGGTGCTAAAATTATGTACACAATTAAGAAAAGCGTTTTATTTTTATTATATCCCTTGGGTGAAACTATACAAATACAGAACGCGAAAGTAATCCAGATTTTAAGGTAGCATTACTCGTTTCCTATGATATTATATTGTAGTCAGAAATTTGAAATCTGCACACTATTTTTGGTTTGGAATTATACACGTTTCAAGAGGACATCAAGTACAATCTGACAATGCCAACATATAAATATTCTGTGTTACTTTAATTAAAATAATGTCGCAGTAAATTATTTTATTGACTTCGAAATTATTATTATTATGCATGCAAATTAATGCTGAAGACCGGTTTCAAAAAGCTATGTGGTTTCTATGTATGTATGTATATATAAAAGTATATACACATATATTCTTTTATTTCTGTTAAAAATCTAAACCAATAGTTATTTTATATATTTTCTTTGGTATTAGTATGTTTGCTGAGTTATTACAACTGTATATTTTAACGACTTGGACAAAGACACATAACCCATCTATTGCTTAGGTAAAAATTTCGTTCTTAATGGAAAATGTAAACATTTCTTTTTTTAATATTTAGTTGATTGTTCTATAAGCCTGCTCCTTACATTTTAATAAGTAATAAGAAAAACTTGTCTTTCATACTTCATTAACTTGGTGTGAAACATATTTTCCGCAATAGAAGTTATTGTGTATGTATATATAATACATATATGTACACATATACACGTACGTATTTGAGTTGTCGTCGTTTATCCATTTGTATATATGTATATATATATTTATTTATTTATAATACATATATGAACACATATACACCAACGTATTTGTGTTGTCGTTCATACATTTGTAGCCTTTTTTGCACACCCAATTTTTGTAGGTTTTTTCGTTATTTTTGTGTTTGTGTTTTTTTATGTCGTTCTTCTCTA
This sequence comes from Medauroidea extradentata, assembly GCA_003012365.1. NCBI lineage: Eukaryota > Metazoa > Arthropoda > Insecta > Phasmatodea > Phasmatidae > Medauroidea > Medauroidea extradentata. The sequence goes on along the minus strand of PNEQ01127492.1, from coordinate 28,202 downwards.
GTAGACTATATTCCACTCAGGAAGTAATTTAGTGTTGTTTACATTCGTACTTGTCCTTGTTTCGTCTTCTAGGATATGACTAAATTTCTTTCAGGAATTATCTGTATGTCTTATTCCTGTTGACTACAGATTACTGGCTTTCCTTCTTTTTTTGCTGTTTTACTGTGGGTGTTTATGCAATACGGCAATATTCGCATGAAATGGCGAATGTCCAAAAAAAATGTTGATGTTCATGTATATATGAGAGGATATTAGCAGGGAAATCGAAAAACGCATTTATAAAATTATTGCAAACATTGGATCGGTGCGGATATGCTGTCACATTTTCATTCATTAACTCTATCTCGATTTTATTACGTTCAATTATTATTGCATACATATTTCTGCGTGTAGCTTTTATCACTATTAAAATGCTTATGTTAAACTTTTTCGTCCTAATGGACCGGGAAATGAGTTGGAACACCACTCACTGAGAGAGAGAGAAACAGAGAATGGCAGAAATAGAGGAAAAAGAGTTAAAACACGATAGAGCAGAAAAATAGAGAAATACAAGCAGCAAAAATATATTCGAATGACTTCACACAGGAAGGGGAATTTTCCATCGCACGTTGTGTGGTATCCGAAAGGAAATTGTAGACGCATCACCGCGTAAATTGAGTAAACTGTAGCGTTTTCATATCTAAACGTCACTACCATACAAATCTGGTTAAACAACGTGTTCTAAATGCGTGATATTTTTTCTCGATGGTTAAAAAAATGTATGATTGCTTTTTAAATTAGTGATACATAAATAAAAATATTTTAACACATCATATATTTTTATCAGGTCACGTACCAGAAAAGAAGCAATTTTATGACTTACGTTATTATATTTTGATTACGTCTTCGTCTCGTTAAATTCAGTTTTATTAAAACATACAACGATCAATAAATTATGAGATAATTCTTGTAGAAAATTTCAGTGGAAAGTCTTGATAATGAATCAAGTTGTATTTAATATAAGTTGCGTGTGATAAATGTAGTTCTTATAATGCAGTTAATCTACTCTAGGGTGGTTTGATAGGACGTGAATAGTTTTAATATTAATATTATGTATAAGATTATATATTGCACTTATATAATTGTTTATGTGGGCACTATAACATAGACCGTATTAAATATGTAATTAATGACATAATTTTTCAGTGAATGAACTCTATCCATTTTTAAGTAGCAATAGTCTTAGACCTGAATATTTCGTTTGATATACCAGTACAAAAATGGTTTAATGTATTTATAAATTACCTTGAAAAGTATATTGGCAATATTTTGTGTATTTTTTTTTAAGAGGAGTTTAAAATTTTCCGGAATAGGACAGTCCACGCGAAGACTTTTCAAGCAAAAAAGTTATGTATATGTGTGTATATGCATGTGTGTATATATATATATATATATATATATATATATATATATATATGTATATATATATTCAAGGAGTTGAAGAATTGTTGATATAATAACGACCAATACATACATTAAATATAACTTCCTTCTACATCGTTGTTGGGTCACGAGATCAGAATCAGAAGTATAATTAGGAATATCTACATGACGAAGTTCAAAGCATGTTACTTGTACGGTGTTTTGTCTGTCCAAAATAACGTAATTTTATCTCATGAAATATATTTTCAGATAAGCGTGGCATAGTTGTATCTGGTTTCATAGTTTATGGCTGATTTATTGAATGTTACGTTGAGATAAACGATAAATTTTCATTGGTAACGAAGACTTTGAAATTTGTGGGATAATTTTAATTTATTGTGACCCATAGTTACGTGAAGTCATTAGAGAAAACGTTATATTTACATTTCTGAACTCGTTATTATTTCTTCTGATTTGACCACAGATGATCTTCCTGCGTGACTAAGAACTGACAGCTAACCTGCATGATAACATTCACTGACTCCCACGCTACCTTGTCAGATGTACAACTGGTCACTCACTGGAGCAGACGACAATGATCAAGTAACTGAAGACGAAGTGTACACAGGAGTGTGGAGTACAGTTGGTTGGTCGTTGGAAGACCGAATTTCCGGGTTTATAATATTTATGAGTGACATCAGTTTCTGGCGAAAAGATTTTTCTACTTTTTGATTATAATGCTGTATGTGCACATATGCAGCTCTGCTTCATGGTTAACGATTGACTCCTGTAACCATCACTTGTCTGGAAAAGCATAGACGTATGCTATCACAACAACCTTATCCTGATTGGGGCAATTAAATGAGATATGTGTCTGAACGAAGACACGCTGCCAATGACCATGAAGTATAGCTGCCGATGTGCACACGAGGCACTGGATCAAAAAGTGGCAGAGATATTATCGCAACAAACTCTTGGCTAAAATAATTATACGTGCCTCATAGCTGGAGCATTAATAGTACGTGAGGTCAGCACGACTTAATTTCACTGCTAAGATATTTGACCCGAGTTTCTCGGCTTCCGAGAAAATTATTATTATTTCTAAACTCAGACGAGAGCCTATATCATAAAATTGCTGTATAAATTCGTTGCAAATTTGGTTCACTTAGTTATGTAATTTTTCGAGTCCTACAGTATTTAAATTTTAAGTAATTTGTCTATTAAAAACATTATATTAATTAATTAGCTCTAATTATGCTGTGATTTCTCTCGACAAAATCAGATCATGAAGTACCAGTTATAACAAAGTTACAGAGCGATTTTACTTAACCGTCTCCCGTTCATGTTTTAAAAAAATAATGGAAAGGTAGATAATCGTGCTCAAGTCTTTGAAAGTGGTGTCTTATCTCTGCGTGCTTTGACTTCTGCTATACAGAAAGCCAAGCAGTTTAATACCATATCAGTCGAGACGTTATAATTTTCTCGTATTTATTGGCAGGTTTTTTTACCATATCAAAATTTTTCAGCGCCTATTTAAAACCATGTTCCAATCATTGCAGCTATCGGCGAACTGCAGAGTTTCGAATCATAGTTTATTATTAAATGAAATAGAATTGTTTTCCCGTACAACGTGATCGTCGCAGAGACAAGTAGTTCTTACTCTTGCCGATCAAACGACAACAGTAATGTAACAACAGTGCCGACCTCGTTACTCTTCAAATCATCCTAGATGCAGTGTCTCACCTATAGGTGTAACTAATTTTGGAGAAAAAATTTTCGTACAAGCTAGATTTCACAATTTTAGTTGTGGTGGTTATATATTTATATAAACACATTATTGACCGTATTTCTTAGTGCTTAAACAATTTTATTGGGTCCAAATATAATAAGGTTACTGCAACTGAACAGGTATTGTGGCATCTGAGATTTAGTTTTTTATTACGGTGACATACTGTGTGTATCACTTATAAACACTACTACGTTTGTTTAAAGAAGTGGTGTTGCGTTACAACCTGACTGAAGGTAAAAACAGCAATTAAATATTAAAAATAGACACTACAGTTGACAGTACATATTTTCAAGTTATTCGCAACATACTGAGATTTTATTTAATGTTTTAGTTTTTTCTTCTTTTATTCTTCGTTTATCATTTCGGCTGTTGCTATTTTCAGCATTGACATTTAAAGAAAAGGTAAGTGTGTACATTATACCACTTGATTAGGTACATTTTGTAGTAAAAATAAACTTTGTTTTAAATTAGAGGACTTAATTATTTAGAGGGCTGTGAAATTACTCACCGTATGTAGCCCATGATTTTTGTCTTTAGAAATAAGGTACATTTTTGTACTTACAGTTGTTCTTTTATCGAGGTTGTAAGCGTTTATATACCTAAATAAATAATAAATGCTATTTTTTTTAGCGTTATGGACCTAAGCTACAGTTTGTTGTGTAACTGGTTAATTTTTTCGCAAATGAGGGACTTATTTATCTGAATGGATCCTTCCGTTAAAGCGCAATTGTGTCTTCGTCAACTATCGTGAAATTGTAGCATCCAGAGACATTTAATAATCGAAACTGCGTTGTACAGTTGTAAACTCTTGGCGTAGGTACCCAATATTTTATTTGTGAGCAGGTGCGGCTTTACATTTTCTCTACCCCCGAGGCCAAGGTTCACGTTTGCGTCACTCTTGTCAAAAAACTTAATGTGGATATTACGATTATCTTAAGTCCTCAGAAAGTGTTTGCCTAGTGTGTTTTATAGTTTACTAACAATCAGTTTTACGCGGCTGTGATTGGCGAATTGGCTAGAGTACTCGCATGCCACCAAGGCATCCGTGTTTGATTCTCGACGTGGTCGGTCGTTGGATTTTCGCATGTGGCAATCGTGCCAGAAAATGCCGCTGGTCGGTGGGTCATGTCAGGGATCTCCCGCTTTTTCATCCTCTCTTATACCGGTGCTGCTCCATACTCAAATCATGCCACCCCTCACCAGCGTTTAATTCCTAGATGTCAAGTGCTGGCCAATATATACTCAATCAATTAACAATCAGTTGTATTTCTTTAATACTTTAGTTGTATTAACTATATTAGTTTTTAAGACCGCTTGAATTACGTAATATTAAAAGTTAATGGAAAATTAGGCAAACGAGCTGACGATCAGTCACGCCAGTACAACAGTCACAAAATAAACCTTTTTGAACACAATTTTTGTATTATTAGCTTCAAAATTCCCAATTTAGGCGCTTTTGTATAGCCATGAGAAGAAAACCTAAAACACTTTAATTAAGGAAACATGATAAGTATGATTTTGCATCATTAGCATTATTTACAGCTATTCGAATTCGAATGCATGTCAGTGATTTATATTCAACTTTAATTCAGAAGAAATGTGTGTTGTAACTGACAAAACGCAAATATGTAATTCAAAACGATGTTTTTTTTTAAATGAATTGTAGCTCCGTCAAACCAAAGAATTTGTTTCTATATTGTGCAATTCAAGCAAACATAGAAGTTCGAAATGTAAAAAATGGTATATTTGTCGCCGATATTGTTCAAAGTGTAACGCATGTTTCTATTTTCAAAATTTCGAATCTTGTAGTAAGTTTTTTACACACACCTGTCTAATAAATCCGCCATTAGCTATTTTGAAAAGTTCGGAAAAAAATTTGACGAGTGTTTTAAATTTGTAAATACATAGCCTGAAATGACATACAAATGCGATTCGGGTTCAGTAGTTTCGTCAGAAAAGGAAAAATCGCAATTTGCATCAACATATTCCAGGCAGTGGCGAGGCGTAGGTAAATTCGAAGAAAGCGGTACTCTATAGTGACTATACACAACCTTAGTGTCTTCGGAACCATTAGACCGTCAGGTATAGGTACACCAATCAGCTAGTATCGTGCAACAGAATATGAACGTATTTTCCATAAAAAGGCTTCAGTCACAGCAACTATTGATTGTCATGTACGAACGTTGATACTCTTACTCCGAGTGAATAGTAGGATAATATATCGCTTCCCTTTTAACGTAACCGCGTTTCGCTTCTGATCCCAAGCATTGGCATGGAAGTCCGTTTAAAAGTGATTATTGTATTAATTTTCATTCAAAAAGTCAGTTTAATTTTAAAGGATTTAGGAATCAAATAATACTAGGGAACAATATTTTCTCAAAACCTGTGAAATTGTGCTGTCAGATATTGTGCTCCAGAAAGAGAAAAACTGTGCTCTAGGGTTTCGTTTTATAATTTTGCACATTGGTTTCTAGGAACATGCCATATTCTGTTAATGAATTTATAATTTTTATATTTAACACGCTATATTAAGGGTACTTCACAGCCCAAACGAGATCAACGAAAGCGATTTACATATTAACAGAGCCACGATTTTGCAGAGAAAAGATTTTTGCAAAATTTGGTTTCAATGCATTATGTGCACATCTTCAGATCTACTACATCGTCTGTGATTGGATGATATTACCCTCACTTTCCTTGACAAATTACAGACGTACGGATTCACAATTATCTTATCTGATTGGGGCAGTCAAATGAGAGATGTGTCTAATCAAGGACACGCTGCCAGTAACCAGGAAACAGAGATGCCGACGTGCACGCGAGACACTGAAACAAAATGGGGCAAATATATTTTCACGAAAAAATCTTGACCCTAAACATTAAGTAAAATTAAATAAGGCCCAATTATATATCGAACAAATTTACAGCCTATGCCACTGCTGACAAATTTTGTTCATCTTGGCTTGGCCTACGCTTATTAATTAAAGAATATCTTTATTAAACTGTTATTTATGTAACCGTAAATCAGAAAGCAAGTACATATTTAAATGTAATAAAACCTACTCACATATTTTCCAATATTTTAATTCCTGTAAGTGACAACAGTTTACTCATATCAATAAAAAAAATGTTTCAGGCGTGAAAGTGATGTTGTGAAGGGCAAATGAAACCTGCCTTACATGGTTTAACATGTAGGCTTAAGTAAATCCGTTTCTCTGCTCCTGCAAGGGCTCTAGAATAGAGACAGCAAACTAACGGCTTGGCCCTACTCACCATACTGGACACCACACTAGATAGTTTGTTTCACTTTTATATATTCTAAAGGGGTAAAGTTTAAATCTGCGATTTTGTAGGGAATTTAATTTTTGTGGCTTTACAGCACAATCATTGTGATGTAGCTGATGACTAGAGATTATGGGTTGGTTTATCGCGGGAAAACTTGACTGTTTGCTGGGTTTCAACGAAAGATAAGCTTGTCAAAAGATTACTGATTTTTACTTGTCCCACCAAGTCGATCCGGATTCAATCCCCTGCGGGGTCGGTCCCCGGATTTTCACATTTGGGAATCGTGCCGGACGATGTTGGTCGGCGGGTTTTCTCGGGGATCTCACGTTTACCCCGCCCTTTCATTCCGCTGCTGTTCCATACTCACCTCATGTCACCCCTCGCCAGCGCTAAAGACCTCTATGTTAAGCGCTAAAATCTCTCACTCACTTTTTCTTGTTTATAGTGTTGTTTCCCCATTTGACTGAGCCAATAAGAAACCAGCTGTTGTAATACTTGATGGCTATTATTGGTCGGCAGACGCCTGCGTTGTGTTAGACATATATCACCTAGTCATACATGTACCAAGAAACTACATGATTTTCAAGGGTATGTTGATACAAAAAATTTTCACGATATACCATCATCTCTCTGCTGATGACGTGTAACTATGGCGCAATCAGTGCAGCAATATTTATATATTCATGATATTCTAGACTGATTGCCTTTTAAATGTATATGAACAGCTCTGCTGCAATGTCTGTACTGTAAGGCAAGGTAAATATAATTTGCTGAATAATCGCAGATCTAACATTCTACATCTCACAACTAAATAAAATATACAGGCCCCACACATTAAAATTCAATGTCGCGACTAATACTAAGCCATAAGAATAGTCGCTAGCGAAACGTTTTCTGTAAAATCTGTTTTGGCGGGTATACCAGTGTCACCGTAAATATCTGTTTTGGGTTACAGTATTTTTTGCACAAAATATAGAAATCTATTATCTAGGCTATAGACTCCATGTTTTACTTTATCACATCGCGGTGGCCGAATTTTCGCATATGCCGGGCGATGCCATTGGTCCGCAGTTTTTCTCGGGGTTATCCTGTTTTCCCCACCCACTCATTCCGGCGCCGCGCCGCTTCATACTCACCTCATGTCACTCCTCACCAGTGCTAAAGACCTTGATGTTCAGCGCTGACCAAAAATATCTTATTCACTAACTCGTGTGTAAAAATTGAATTTTTTGGGCTTCGGTACTCAGTGTCCTGAAGGTGAAGGTGGAAAAGTACATAATGAAACCTGTAGTTAGATTCTCTGGCTTTCGACACGTGCAACAATATAATACACTGAGAAAAATTTTTGTTGGTGCAAACAAAATTTGTTTGTATCAACCAAATCATTTGTTTGTATAGGGGCAATTAGATATTTGTTTGCTCGTACCAAATTATTTTGTTCCCTCGATTTGATTGAGACAAATAACTGAATTTTGTTAGCAGTACCCAACATTTAGCTGGTCATAAAAATTTTTCGTTGGACATATTAAATGCACACGCAATATCTTAAGAACTAAAATAATATATTTTATAATCTTAACGAATTTCTGAAATTTTAAGACCTAAAAAAAAAAAAAAAAAAAAAAAAAAAAAAAAAAAAAAAAAAAAAAAAAAAAAAAAAAAAAAAAAAAAAAAAAAAAAAAAAAAAAAAAAAAAAAAAAAAAAAAAAGTTGGGCCGGGATTTGATCCACTATCTCTTCGCTTGCCTCTTTCTATTCATGACCTAACCAACTTTTTTTTTTTTACTAAAAATGGTTGATGCAGTGGCGATGCGGAAGCTTCCACATCAACATTGCACCAACTATCACCCCCTTTAATGTTACTTAATTTGAGTGACCCCAGTACATTACGTGAAACAATTTGTATAGTGACAATTTTTGAGACCCAAATGGACAAACACAAATTTACACCCAGCCAGACCTGGGAATCGAACCCAGAACCCCCTGCACCAAAGCCGGCCGCTCAACCAACTGAGCCACGGGGGGGTCGGCTCTGAGCTACGAGTGCTTCTGTGATAATGGGATTGTTATTTGTATAGGAATAGTTAGGCCCTAATATTAAATTAAGATTGTACTGCTTTATTTTCAAACATTTTTGTTTTCCGTCTGCGAAAATGTAAACGACGGCAAATAATATTACCAAATTATTGCCGTGCACCGCAGCATAAAGAACGAGACGTGCAGCTGCGGTGTTTTTCAAGTTTATATCATTTTCCGTTGTGTTCGATCGAATAAACCACTTTGAAATTGTTATAGCTAAAATTAAGATACTTTAATAATGCTGATTAACAGTTTAGACGTCCTACTTGTCGCACAAGCTTATACTTTGAAAGTTGAGGTATACGGCGTTCGCCATCTTTTCGCTCACGCACGCCAGCCTGCCATCTTCCGCAAGACAACCAAATTGATTTTGTTTCGCTAGCAAAACCATTTAATCCATCGGAAAAAATGTTTGGATCAAAGCACATCACTTATAACTAACAATATTACTTGTTGACAAGCTGTAACAAGTTGTTTGTTTACAAAAATATATATATATTCGACGTCCTTTAGTATAACCAGATATACGTTTGGCACAAACAAAGTGCGTTTAAATGAATAATTTTGTCGAGGGAAATAAATAAATTTGTTTGGAGGACTCCAAGTTTGGTGTTACCAACAAAATATTGTTTAGCTGAAGCAAACATCACCCAAACAAATATATTTAGTATAATGAAACAATTCTTTCCCTCAGTGTACATCCGCATATCTAGTTTGCGTGCTATTGGTCCATGAGGCTGGAAGCGCGCGGGCTCTTAAGGCGGCCGCCTGGCGAAAGGCGTATTTGTATGTGTGAGGCGAAAATTGATAAGGCGCTACGAGCAACGTCGGCCGGCACATGTACTGTGATATCGCCTCTACGACTTAAGTCGTAAACGCGCGCGCAGCGTTCCCGCCGTAACGTTTTTACCGTGGAATTGAACGCGTCACTGTTGTAAAGTCAAATGTACTTGTGGACCTCAATTTCAAACAAATACTTACGTTACAAATATCTTGTGAAGCAACAACGTGAAAAAGCCGTGTTTGAGAGCTTTAAAAGAATGCTTTCAATGCGCGTGGTGAAAATCACATTCAGAATTAGTCTGAAGTGTGTTCTCTTTTAGAACAAAATCGACGAGGACGCACGTTTACTTGTCTCTGAGAAAAACGTAACTCCGAACACGCTCCACATAGTTCGAGCGACATCCAGGTGGCCGTCTTAATGCGGTGGCTTACCCCACTCGTGAAATGCGCTGCGGTATGATCGTAAACAGTTTTTTTACGAAAATATTCCACGTGTGCCCTTTGTGCCAACGTACGAAAAAATAAAACACACTTCGAACAAGGTCGAAACCTCATTGTTAACACGCCACGCTTATTAAAAACACTACTTCTAAGCCCTCCAACATGACTAAAATCGGCCTTTTCAGATTTCCGTACTTCAAAATGTACTAACCGCGTGTATGTGAACCTCAGATTGCGACCTGCACTGAACTTAGTTGCAGACTTCCCACCAATAAGATTATATAGTCACATCTTAATATCCCATAGTAAAAACTGTTCGGCGGGAACCTTGCACGCTAATTCAGCGCTTGGCTCGATGTGGCGACGTGGCATTTGATACGCGTTTCAAGGTCGACCTTACAGCTCCGTCGCTTTTGAGCCTCTCACGCGCGGGTAGGCGGCGCCCTTAAGAACTATTCTCGCTCGCTCACCACGGCCAGCATCATCTCTAACGTGCAAGGCGCACAACTGGCGTCTGTATTCCCCTCGAGTACTCTTCTTAGCAGGATGCGAGGTTGTTGCAGTCGGCGTCTACGGGTGGACGTGGTAAGAAGGCGACCCAGGTCGCGCGAACGTGCGGGGCTCGGTCGAAACAAACAGCGCGCGCCACTGACCTAGGTTCAGCCGGGGGCTAAAGGACGAGCGCCGCGGCACGACAGCTGGCCGTTGATTTCAGAGGATTGGTAGGGGAGGGCAAGCTGATAAAGGGAAGGGGAGTCGAGATCGATTTTCTCGCCAACGAAGGTCGGGCTCTTTCGACTCCAACTTGGGGCGCTAAATGGGTTTACACAATTAAAAACTTAAGCATGAAGACCTAAACAGTATGCCGTACAATGTTTTTCTGTCCCAGTGATTTTAATCGAATCATTCAAAAATGAACTGCTACTGCTCACTTATTAAGTTAGACTGTGAAATCGTTAATTTAACCATTTGAAGTAAACGTAGGTAGCCTATTCCTACGATGTCATTCGTATTTCACTCGATAACCGCCAACTTGCTTTAACATGTAAAGAACGCAAATTACGGGGTTATTTATAAAATAAATAAAATAACTTAGCCATGTTATTTAACTTTTTTGATTATACATGGCAGAACATCGTTAACATGCCTCACATTAGTTATTTCCTAATTATTTTCGTACGTGTTTTTTAACTATAACCTTTAGTATAAGCCAAAAATGCAACATTGAAAATATGTTCCCATTGAACGAAACTAGACAGTAAACCTCCCTGTTGCGTGGCCCTATATTCGATTTTTGCGACTCTACTTTTTACTTCTTACGTCGACTTCTTACTGCTTAATTTTTTAATTGTGTAAACCATTTCAGACTGCTGTACACAGAGTAGAAGAAGCTCCCGCTAACCGTACGTGAGGTACTGGGTACGATTCCCAGGTCCAGCTGGGTGAAAAATTGTCTTCATGTCAATTGGTTACAATAAACCGTCTCTCTACAGATATCCCAACCAAATTAGCCGGAGTTGCAAGAATTATCTCTAAAGATGGTGGGGGGGGGGTATGTTTGGTGCAGTGGTGAGGTTGAAACGATATATATATATATATATATATATATATATATATATATATATATATATATATTGTAGAGAGTGAAGATAATGGCAAGGAATCACTCCCCGAGAGGAAGATTTTAAACTGAGAAGTAGTCGTAGTACACAGGCGTTTTCGAAAGTTCACCTGTTTGAGTAGTGTAGGTTATCTTAGTCATGTGACTAGGTTTTGTCAATCACTAGGATTTTATGAACGCTCATAATGCTAATAATCACTATTCTAATACGGTCGGAACCGAAATAAAAAAGAAACGTATAAATATGTTATACCTATTTAAAAATTTTACTAAATGTATCGTCCATAGTACATAATTCATGCCTTTCGTTATTTATAGTAATATATTTTAACGAATTTGCTATTCTGGGCGCAGCCAGGTTCATTTTGGATGGAGGGCTTAGGTAATTAAATCAATTAATTTTATTAAAGTCCTCAATTTAATTACAATCTCTATAAACGCTCTACATTAAAGTATACAACACACGCGATTCACTCTTTTCGATTAAAAACTTACAGATATTATATACAGGTAATCTCCCTAAAAGCCTCATTTACTACTCTAGTGTATAATTAACAAAGTCTCTCTCTCACTCACACAAATCAGTCCTCCGACCACATAAATTTCTACCTATAAATGTATCACAGTGTACTGTTACAGTTCAACCAGTTCTCCCACTCTCACCCTTACTCACACCACTCGAGAGTCCCCGTCGTCTACTCCTCCGTAGCCTCTCCAGGACCTGCTGGTCCCGTCTCGTCCCTTGCTTCCGAGCCCGTTTTGAACACTCACCGGCTAAACGCCGCAATCACTCTCCCGCTACTCGCAGTGGGCCGGTGTTTATGGTCGCCCGCGACGACGCCTAGAGCATTCTCAGAGCTCGGCGACCTTGCTGGTTGATGTAAACTGAACGTTGTAGGTGTAGCTGTAATATTCCGCTACGTCCGTGCTGAATGCTTGTCCCAGATGAGTGACAAGGTTCCGCCCATTCAGAACGCCCGTGACGTCAGTCAGGCCTGAGTGGCCCGCGTCGCCAGGGCGGGAAGATCAGGAGAAAAGGAGGGGTGCACCCCGGATCGGTGACAGCGAGATGGCTAGGGGGACGAGGAGGGGCGCAGTCCGCCGCCCTGCCGCCGTGGCCGCAGGCAGCGAGCAGTGAAGGGGAAGTGACGTGGCTCGCCTGGCCACCCAGCCCAACGCCCTCGAGAGCGCCAACTCGTTACAATATCATGTTCGTTTCGTGATAGTTTCTTTTGATATTTTGAACACGGTGCGTTCATTTACTCTTCGTTGTGTTTTTCGTTATTTATATTGTTTAAACGCCCCCCCCCCTCCCCCAATAGGGAATTTTGTATCTCTATCCCCCAGTTATCTTGCTCTCAGGGATTAAGTAGTTGAATGAAAGGCTTTCACGTAAATATTCGAACGCGTGTAAATTTCACTCGAGTTGCGTTTCGAGCACCTTAAACTGGAATTTTGACGAACCTTACCTATACCCTCGTGAGCTTTCAAAAGCGCTATACAGCAACACGTTTCCCACGAGTGACATACCGGGATAGAAAGCTATGCGAATCCAACTTGGATCGCCAGAGCTGGAGGCGAATTGTCTGACCCCAACTCTACGACGGTAAAGTGAGTTAAAAAATTTGACGACAACGGTTATATTAACGACAGTTAACTATTTCATAAAAATAAAATAAAAATTTGTATTAAGAGTGCTGCCTACCACGCACTTCAGGCGTGACAGTGTGTTCGTAAATACGTTTTGTAAAAATTTAATCCACACTTGTCTGTTGTGCCAATGTGAGAAAAGAAAAATCACTTCGAACAAGGACGGAATGTCTTCGTTAACGCACAAAACGTTTTGTTAAAATCTGTTTCGATGCCCTCCAACATAGCAAACTACGTAATTTTCGGACTGTCTTATTTAAAAATGTACTAATTGGTTGTATGTGAAACTGAGATAAAACGTGTATTGAAATATTCTACAGACTTTTCCGCAGTAAAATTATATGACCATTGCTTAAAGTTCTATTTTAAAAATGGATCGGCGAGATTCCTACACGATAGTTCGGCGCCTGTCTCATTCTAGCGGCGCGGCATTTGATGCGCCCTTCAAGGTTACCCTTACAGCTCTGTCACTTATGAGCCTCTTATTTGCAAATATGCGGTGCCCTTAAAGATACATATCTAACTAAATATAACGTTTGTTTTATTTCCTGCTAAGAAATATTTCTTCGTTTCAAGCTTCAAATATTTCATAGAATGGGTTACAAAGCTTTAAAGAAAATATATGTTAGCGCTCATCAATTAAAAATACCGTGTTTACCGCTATACAAATATCGTTACAGTGAGCCAAAATGTGGTTTAAATATGTATAAAGACAAAGCAACTTTACCGTGTAACAATTTTATGTTATAAAAAATTATTGCTAAAGGAAACAATAAATACCTTTAAAAAAAACTCTATGTTTAAATAACATATTCTTGCTAAATTAAACGGTCTTAAATAAAACTACTGAAATTAAAATATTTAGAAACACCAAATTATATGGTATTAAAAATTGTTTTGCTGCAATGCAAAGTTTATTTACCGAAAGCTAAGAACCTATAACTACACTTTTTTGCTATTAGGAAAGCTCTTTTCTATCTGTTCATTAGTATCGAACAGCCCAGTTTTCTCGCTATAGGTAAATATTATTCTCAGTGATTGAACATTGCTCTCTATGAAAATTTTATCGTCGCTTCTGTAAGAAAAATTCGTGATTATACAATTCCATTGTTTATTTATACTGTTCACCTAAGTGTCGAAAATTTGCCAAATTAAGATATAGTTTAGTTTAAGTGCAATAGTGAAATAATTGATAAGCAATAAAAAACGGGCGGTGAAGGTAACAAATCGGATTAGGTATAAAAATGTTTCATAAAGTATAATGAACTCATTCCCTAAATGACTGACACTGAACCATAACGTTTTCGTATTGAAATAAAGCAATTGTTAGATTCGGGTGCTGTATCATTATTATTTTTGTGCTACTGTATACTTGGATACGTCTCACCGTCTAGTAACACGTGCGTCGTGCGTAATTAGCGAATTTTTTCGACACCTGTTTATTTGTTTGTATATGAAAGATCAATTGAAAGACTCAACACCCAGGGTTGTTGGAACAGGACAGACTGAAAATAAACTGCACGGAACAAAAGTATCAGTTAAGGTGACCGCTTGGCTGGCGCTCAATCTGCATGCAGTGGGTTCAGAGTTACAGGTTTTTTCTAAGGGACCAGTAAATTTGCATCCAAAATGGTCATTTGCGAAAAAAAAAAAACACATTTGTAAACTACTTCTGTAAACGAATGTTAAGACACCACGCATAATGGAAGAATTATTTAAATTAAAACAAATGCTACATAACACAATTAAATCTTTACTTACTACAGTCTGTAGCGACGGCGAAATTTCGCGAATCCAATGACCTGCATGACAGAATCAAATATCCTATGCTCACTCAAGTCCCGACCATTTGTCTACTAACTGCTACAGAGTGGAACAACAGACAATTAATGAATAGACAGGGCTTGAGTATGCATACGATATTTGATTCTAACATGCGGGTAATTTAATTCTCGAAATTCCACCATCTCTAACTACAGGTGACAAAATGCCCCGCAGAACCACACTCAACTACAATGTTTACTGTTCCCAGATTGAATATTTACGTCTCATTCATAACTGTATTCTGAAAGTTAGTTCACACAAATCAAATAATACAAAAATTTCTTGATTGAAGAAATGTGTCAGTTTTACAGCTGCGGCGGGAATCGATCAAATTAAACAATAACTGTACATTATCAAATTCTAACACAAACCAATTTGAAGACTACTACTTGAATATCGAAGGTTTCTTTTGACGACTAACCGCCCGCAGATGTACTGATCGTGAATTATTACTACTCGTAACAATGTCGCAAAATATACGCCGCACAATAATCCTGCATATCACAACTGTGAATTTCACCAACCTTGGTCCCGGCAACGTTTAAAGTAAACAGTTATGTAACCACTGTCAGTAACTTGACAAACGGCACCCTGGTCTTCGTCTCACGCCGATGAAGACAGACTTAAAAAAATTGTTCAACTACTAGAGCCGTCAAATATGTAATTCCCGGGAACAACACATATGAGAATTTTAATTTTAATGAATATTGCCTTTAAATTTCATACGCCGAAGTCGTAGCAAACTGTCAAAATCACGGTAAAGCATTTTAATTAGGCACATAGCAAATCAGTTTTCTAACCATAACTATGCCTCATTCCGTTTTCCAGCAATTTTAACACATGACGTGAGACCCACATTAAGGCTGTACTACCGCATCGTTCGTTCTTTTGCAATACTGATAGTAAAAATGCGAAATTTGCGATTATAATGTGACTCTACTTACCTTGTTCTACAGTATAACCTCAATCAATTAAAAATATTTTTATTCTATTTATTTTCTGGGCAGTTTGTGGGCTAAACAAGCATTAAAAGTTCTACTGGAGTTCTTCTACTGTAGCGTAAGGTAATTGGACTTCATGCACTAATCGCAAATAAAAAAAATGTTAAAAAAAAAGAAATGAAAATTTAATTAATACATATGGCGACGCATGCCGAGTCTTGAAAGGCAGAGATCGTCGCCATCTTTAATTTTTGTACCTTGTCTCTTTACTTTATTTTTTTTAATTCAGAGAACTTAATCCTAACTGCAGAACAGAATACATATTGACAGAATTTTAGGCATCGCAAGTGTTTCGCTTGCCGATACTTTTGTTACTTGTATATTTGTAGTTGAAAAAAATCCGTATTACTTTCTTAACTGCAGTTACATCTGTAATAACAATACAGGCACACAAAGATTTTTGGCTTCTAAAATTCTATCAATATTTTTACATTTTGGACAAGGTACTCTGAGGGATGGATATATTTTATTAAATAAAAAAAAAAGTAAAAATATTTATATTTATTTACAACTGTCTGCACTAAAATGCCTGACTGCCACTAACGATCAATATTACAGTCACGAATATATTTCAAGTTAGTGGTAGATTAAAACAAATAATTAAGTTACTGCGTACACAGCGTTTATAAATTTACAAAAATTAAGTCTCAATTCTTCTATAAAAGCACTGTGTTCATAACTGCCACTTAACGCACTCACAATTGGTGGACCCAATGTTCTATCTCGGAGTACCCTGAGTGTACTCTTGATGATCCAGAACGGCCTTGTCAACAGTACTCCTGCTCACAGCCTGTGTCACAGCTTCATTATATAGGCCTACTCTTTATGAAGAGTCCAGAAATCTCGCGGAAACTGTAAATCTTGGAGCTACAAGAAACGTGTCAAATCAGGGTCAAAACCTCGTTGGGGGCAGTGAGTAAGTAGGGGAACTCTCCAGGCCATCGTGTCTACTGTTATCTTAGACTTAACAAAAAAGAGATAGGTGTGCAAGTGGTTGCCGCGTGATTACACAAAGGGTAATGCGAGCCACACTGTGCGCGCCGTGTTCTGTAGTCCTGCCGCCCAATTTATGCATGATAGTCGCGACTTGCAACAGTATGTACGATGGTCGGCAGTTAACTTGGCGTCTCACAGCACGGAAGTGCGGGGACAGCGGGGTAGGAGAAAGAAGAAGAGGTAAGGAGGTGACACACAGTCGAGAGACGTGTAATGGCTGTTAGGAAAATATCGACCCTCAGTGTACTGTATAACCGAAAATGGACGATGCAGGAGCGTCATTTAGGGAGGCAAAAGGGGAGGAGGGGTGGTGCAAATGCCTCCCCCTGGATTTAAAAGGAAATGTGTAAAAAAATTTTTGGTGTATTTTCTTATTTAAATAATACTAACATAATAACATAAAACCCAAGAATTATTATATTAAAGTTTCTAATTTATACATTATTAATTAATAAAAAATGTAACAAGGTCACTGTCACCAAAAAAATCTCCCCCCACCAAACAAGAAAAACCTGAAATGGTGCCCCTGAGAAGGTGAAGGTGGTAGCATGCAGATGTGTGGAAAAGTGACGCATAGCAGAGAAAGGGAAATAATAAAAGTCTTGATTCAGAGTTTTGATGAAGAAGTGGCTAATAAATGTCTGCTCTAGCGTCTACAGAGAGCAATGGCAAGAGCGGCAAAATACACGGGTGTGAGTGAAGTTTACTCAAGCATGCTGTATGTAACCTTAGTAGTTTTGATCAACAATTGCCAAACTTTGACTGCAGGGATAACTTTGACCAACTCGAAATACTTGTTTTTGAATCCATTTAGAGAAGACTTTAATGATTTTAGTTAAACTAACTATTCGATCCATCCAGATAAAGATTGCCATTTATTCACCAAGAGGCGCCAGAATAAATATTCCGACTAGGTCAAAGTTACCACTGAAATTAAAGTACCCACACTGCACGGAAATTAGTACTAAGATTGTACTCTTCACATAAAAATGTTTGGCTGATATTCGGCCTACTTGTTCATTTCTGTTGCGCGACTGTCAGACATGTGCACTTACATTAATTATTTGCGTTTCATGTTTTATTTTTTGTACGTTTGTGTGATCTATCGTAATGTAAATATAACGATGTGACTATATTGCTTCCATGAAAGCCTGCATTGAATTCTATCGTGGCATATGTATAAAATATTGTTAAATATATCACAGCTTCACAACACACGGCGTTTATCGAAAGTAATTTGACAGACAAACATGTAATGCTTAAATTTTCCGAAACTAGTCTAGACTGTTTACAGTCATTATTCACTATCATTTATTTATTTAGTCCAACATGAAAGCGAAACCACCGATGTGCGGTCATCTGTATTACTCCTGCCAGATCATCCGACCATTTGCAAAGACCATCAGTACAAAGTTAATATTTTAGTAAATTGTACGAGTATAAACGAAATAACCGTCTCTTCGTGAATATCATGCAGAATATGGCCACTTAAATTAAAATGTTTCCATTCATATGATAATAATATTTATTATTTAATAATAATTATTGTTATTACCTATTAATATTATTGGTTAGCCGAGATGTCAAAGGAAAAAAAAATACTTGTGTTTAATTTAATTTGTTATTAGTGACATTGTTACAATCGTTAACATTTATTTTGTTCCAATTGTTTGTGATAATGTCACCTAGGTTTTAACCATGAAATTAAAAATTAATATTTTGTTGTGTTTTTTTACCACGCAACCGAATGAAGTATTCTAGGAAAAAAATAAATAAATGGATATTGTACAAAACTGTGTTTATTGACAATGGGTTCTTTCTGTAACAAGCTAAGTTTTTTTAGTTTGTCACTTAACATTGCCAATTTTTATTGTATGTTATGCTGGTTAATGTCTTTATTGTTCATTTTATAAATAAGGTACTGCTTTGCGCATAATGGTAACTATATACTTATTTGGACACATCTACAGCTATTTTCACCACCATGTTGGTATTTTTATATTTGTTCCATATATTTGTTTTTCTTGTTATAGACCCGAAATGTGAAAAAAATTTAGTCGTATTACATGTTTTATTTCTCATAGTTTTTACATAAGGGCTAGTTAAAGTCAACATTTGTATTTTACAGTTTTTAAGGACGACACTAAAACCAACTGACACACCAATCTGAAAAAATTCACAGTGGTTAACTTTATTGTAGGATACAAGTTCACCTTTGTTAAACAACAAAATAAAATATTTATGTATTTTTTTAAAATATTACATATTTAAAATTTTTATTTTAAATATTAGCAATTTTATTTAAATACTAGCGACCCAGGTATCACATTATTTATAGCCCAGAATTGAAGTCAATTCATTGACATGCCGCACACTTCCAAGTATCGATCATACTTATTTAATTACTTAATTACTATTATTATTTATTTGTAGGGATAATAAGACACAAAACTTAATAAATTAATTTATTATAAATTATTATTAATTTATAAATTTGTAAGTAATATTGACACAAAACTGGCAAAAAGGAAAAAAAAATTATATTTATCTGATCGCTATAACTAAACTTCACAGGATCACCGGTTAGGCTTATCTAAAGATTGCTGAAAATTTCATCGAAATTGCTCCAGCCGTTTTGGAGTCCATAGGGAACATAGACACAAACACACCAAGATTTTAATACATAAGGTAGATACAAAAATGTTTTATTCTTCGTTTTATGTACATGAACTCGAAGTCTGATACAATTTACCCATTGTAAATGTTTGCAGTTCGGTAAGTAAGTTGGTTTTAGTCGTCCTTAAAACAGTAACATGCAAAGTATTATACGAGCAGTGAAATAAGCACGTAATTTTAACTTATATCTGGTTTAGCTATCATACTGTTACCATTTTTGTTTTGAAATTTTCAGACCATGTACCTGTGCTCTTAAAGTGAACATTAGGTGAACAGTTACTTTGTTCATTAATGTGATCAGTACGTAACCTACCATTTTTTAAAAAGGCTTACATGGTAACCAACCAGTTACAGCGATGTTTACGAACTAGCGTTCTTCACAAAATGTATTTATTAAATTCTTCACAAGAATAAAAGTTGTAAATTTATGCTACGTACATCTGTGTGACAGCCTATTTTACTTGGTCCAGTAGAGTTTATTTTTAACTTTTAGACTTAAGGTTTCATCTTAGGAGGCTGACAGTATTGCGACGTGGATATTACGATCATTGCTAATGTCTTTATACAAAATACGATGTTTCCAATACCGCACTAAATTATTTTGAAAGTGATAACAAATAAACAAATTAGTAAGGAATGTCTTAAAAAGATAAATTTGTACACAAAGATACACCAACGTGCCATATTTCTTAATGAGCTTGCAGGGTTATTTGCATGCCAAAGTTAAATGATAGTGAACGTGTTACTTATATGTATAATAAATAAGCGCTGATCGTTACTTTTAAACAGAAAGCCTCTCCTAAACAAGCATTTTTAAAATGTCAAATATTTATTAGTCCTCAATGGCCTAAATGCCTTACGTAAAATCTAACTCCAACGTCAACATAACTACGATCGAGTGATATTTCTGTCATAAAATTAAAGCAAAGAAAACATAAGGATCTCTATGTTAACGTCAATGTGAATAGGCCTTTAAAGCGGCGATAATTTATTCTTATAATTTTTGTAAGAGTTATACGTTTAGCCCAATAGTAGCCTATACGGTATAGCAAAATTATTCGGGTCAAATGGTTTTTACTATGTAGTCCTATTTCTAAAAACAAAATCTCTGTATGATTTTCGCTAATTACCAAATAAATATTTCCATTATTTTGGTAAACTGAATAATTTGCTGAAATATAAGGTTTGTGGTAGTACACAACTAAAACGTGGCAGCTTTAGATAATATTTTTTGGCTATCCTGGAAGATATATACATATTCCCGAGCACAACTGCTGCAACTCACAAACATGTAGAGAATGAAGACACGCGCCGAATGTTTTCAGTTCTGCTAGTATCAACCTGGCAGCTGCAGTGAACGGTAGGATATCAGTTTCTCTTCGCCCTCTCATCCTGATAACAGGAATAGAGAACTCAGACGCCGAGTTAAGTGCCGACCATATAACTCAATTCGGCATTTAGGTTAAAGTTCTATGAATGACCTCAAAAATAAATTTGTAACACAAAGTATACAAGTTCAGGATGGGGACTATCAATCCTTCTTACTTATTGTAATCTTTATAAAGTAGCATGCATACTACTTCAGTCATCCCAGATTACATGCGGGCACTATCCTCTTTAATGTAGGTAGGGTAAGGTTTATGTGCCAGGTAGACGGCTGACCTGAATGCAGTTACTCAGGTCACGAGCTAGTTAATCTAGCCTGGTAATGTTGTGGAGTAGTTTGGAGAGGGAGGGGGACGAGGTTATTGTAAGACACGCAGAACTGTCCCTTGGGACAGCGCTTCGAGGGGGATTAAGATGACCCTCCTCCAGATTGCGTGATGCTTGCTGCAGTAAGAGGGAAGGATAATGCTGCACGGCATCTATATACGGTTATTGGTTGCAGAAGCAATCTGTCCCTGACCAAGGAATGGCGAGGGAAAAAAATTAGGTTAGCTGACAAATAATTATTTCGACCAGAAAGAACGTAAGCAAACTTCAGTTTCCCTTAGAGAAATTATAGAATATTCCCTCAAAATATGTCGGATATTTTTACTACTTATATATTGTTTTCATTACTACAGAAATATTGTGAATATTTTGTTAAAGTAAATAAATAACTGAACAACGAATGCCACAAGCATGTGTCATTACTTGGCACATGCTTGTGGCATACGTTATTCAGTTATTTATACTAAGCAGAAGATGTCTGTCCCAGATCAAGGAAATAATATACCTAAAGCCTAATTTATGGAGGAATAATAGGCTTGTCAGAACACTTGTATTTCTGAGTGATTGTGTGTAATATTTCGATACCGGGAGAATAAGCTGGTTCACTGACCTGTATTCCTGCTTTTAAGTATATCTGTGTACTCAATGAATCAGCGTAATTGGGCTTGTACTAAGCTACTTATATATTAATGGCCAAGAGCCCTTCAGGAGGTGTCAAACTAGTCTCGGACCAGTTACGAAAGTGACATGAAATTACACCTGTTTGAATTATAGCTTGCGTCCAAATGAGTAAGCAAATGTTTCACTTTGCCAATGATATTTGCCCCCACCCCCCCTTTTTTTTTTCCACCCGGGTACTTATAAGATCTCAGTTCCTTAATGAATGAAAGTTTGATACATTATAATCTCCGCCGAACTTTAAATAAATTTGATCACATTGTGTGCTTATTTTTAGAATTGCAGTCACATGATGAACCGAGTATGACACGTCATACACTGAACGACCCCAAATTTAATGTTCTGTTGGCTCGTAATTCAAACAATAAATACAAAATTTTAAATACTTTACATACGCAGCTTTAAAATATTTACGACACGATGTATTAAAAGTAATACATTTGATTTAACGTCAGACATATCAATTTGAATCTATGTTATTCGTCAGTAGATATCGGCAATGAAATATCAATTATAGAATAAAACATTTCACGCAAACACAGTATGTGATCGGGGCAGGCAGTTGAATTAATTCTTTCCTTTTACCGCGACGAAGTTGCAAGAGCTCCTTTTGTGAGTCGACGATTGCTTCCTTGATCTCAACCATCAGCACCTGTTGGGCGCTAGGGAGGTGTAAATTCGCGTGACTGTATCCCCGACACTGACGGAGCTATGCGTTCATCTCTCTTCTTCTCTTCCTCTGCTTCTACATCTTCACTCTCATCCACTACATTCCAGTCCTTCTTCCACCGTGAAACCACCCTCCCCCGTCCAGGCAAACACCTCTTTGCTCCACGACTTCCGACAGGGAAATGAATTCCTCCAGCGACGCAAGTCTATTTCCCTCCTCCGTTCCATCTCCGTCTGTGACTTTCTCTTTCTCCCTCGTCTTCCTTCAGCGCGAAGTATTTCCACTAGTAAAAACCCCCGTTTAGCTCCGGACACTTATCGGGGAAGAAATGTGGCAAAACATTTATCATCTGTATTCTTGCCAGTCAAAGCAAAAGCAGTGGCATTCAGGAACGATTTCCTCAGCGTCAAGAAAAGAAGCGACTTTATTTTACAACCCGTGAATAAGTTAATGAGCGTCGCCGAGTGTGGGCTGTAACGAAAGGCATCTATGAAGTGCTAGGAAATGTATCCTTGAAATTACGATAGTGGACGCTGTAAGTTATATAAACAACAATAATTTCTTTATTACGTCCATTTACTTGTGTTAGTTATCGATTACTCGCCAGTCTGAGCACATTCGATAAAAACTTATATAAATGTTGAAACATCTTTGGATCTTAGTTATATGGCTGTGTTAACCATCTGTTTACTTTCCGACCGAACATATTCATGTCTAACATTTCCGATATATTTATCTGGGCTTTCTCCAGGTCCTGTTTGACTCATTGAATGAATGACATGCTCTTGAGTTTTTTGGTATGCGTTTTGAAATTGTAAGTAAAACTGGTTGCGGGGAGTAAGTGAACGAGTTCATAGAATTTTAGTCTTTAGCTTTCTATGTTTGCTGTCAGACTGGATAACTGGTGATTTCTTTGTTGCTCAACAGTATTGCAGTCTGCATTCGTCGTCCAATTTTTCTCAGCCAATCATTTTTTTTCTCTCCCTCTCCTTTTTTATATATATATATATATATATATATATATATATATATATATATATATATATATATATATATATATATATATATATATATATATATAATATACAGGATATTGCTGAACTACAGGTACAAATTCTGAGATTGTGATTCCTTATAAAAATTAGATATAGTTACATGAGGAAATTTTCGCCTAGCGCTATTTTTAAGGGGAAAAGTAACCGTTGAAAATCGATTTTTAATTTTTTTGGCAAAATTTCGGAAACCATGTGGAGATAAATTATGAGACGTTAAATAATTAAATTCTTACTTTATGTGCTCAATAAAAATTTATTTTCTACATAAAACAGTCATATATCTAGTTAAGAATGCTCAAAAGTATTCGTTATGATGGTGTGAATGTTCGTATTTTGGGACTGAACATCCTTAAAATGTATTTACGAATTTGTTTTAAATAGACCTGCTTGTTGTTGCATGTATCTTTATTATAACTGCCTGAATTTAGTCCTTTAAGGTTTGTATTAATGAGGTATCAGTATATGTCTGTATATTTATATTGCCGGTTTCTCTTAAGATTAAAATTTACATCTTTGAGACATAATGGAAAACAATTGAATAAGGAAAATGATGAGTCAGTTGTTAGGTGATGTGACGTAATACAGGAGATGTTCTATATGACAACTCCCAGCTTTAATGCAGGCATGTAATTTTTGCGAGGGGTTCTGCCGTACTAGTAATAACATTACTGGCGACGTTTTAATGAAATCACTTGCAGGGAAATTCTCGCAGTATATCCTCTTTATTACTTACCGTTGTCGCGTAGATAAAATTTTGACATGACTCCTCGAGGTAAAATAAGCCATAGTCGGCTATATGAGAAAGTATCGCCTCCGAAATGGAAACTCTGCACAAATCGTCGTTCAAATATAGTAATAATTCTTATATATGTAGTTAAAGATCACTGGCCACTGTTTTTGAACAATATAACTTTTTTCTTTAAATTCGATCTGCAATTGGCATCGACAAGGCAGTGGACTAGGCTCCGTGCATTATATATACCTAGTATTGATCGACTACTGTTCAGATTATTGTACTTGTGACCTTCCGCAGGAGAAAATGACTGGATTACTCCGGAAGGTTACTAGTCAAAAACTAAGACAGGTACTGAACGTGCAACATTTTGATAATGCACAAGAAAGTAATATATGTGTCATGTCAGACATAATATTTTGATAGATATTCTATAGTGGTTTTTGCGGTGGAAAATGAAGTACTAAAAAACGGCGGGTACAGAACCACATTAAGGTGGACGCCATCCCAACCGCTGAACGGCGTACAGAGGTTTTTGAGGAGAACTTATAAACTTATAGCAACACATTTTCTAGAATCTTCGTAGCTATTAAAATGTTGTTCACGTTGCAACTCGTTGCAAATCATTTCAAGCAAAGGTAAGGGCATGGAGGTAGGAATAAGGTAGGGTGACCAATAACACACTGACATCACCGGCAATTGCACCTTGTGTTTGCGCTTTGAGCTGTATTACGAGCGGATTGTAAAAGTTCTATGTTCGTAGCGTAGTCGTAGATAAAGCTGTGTGTAACTGTGTGTATATATATATATATATATATATATATATATATATATATATATATATATATATATATATATATATATATATATATATATATATATATATATATACACATACATACATACACACACACTAAATGTGTAGCAAATTTTAATTTATTTATTTTTGGTGGAACAACACTTACTGCGTTATTGCTAAAGGAAGTAAACGTATTGTATGAATATAAGTTCGAAATCTATTATTTTCTGCAATGCAATCTACATTTCAAAGTAGGCCTACGTGAAGTATAGCGCAAATAGTGTGTGTTGTAACATGCTACTATGGAATCCCACTATAGCTTTCACTGGCAACTGCGTACCAAACGAACTGTATTAAAATTTACGGTAGGTAGTGTACGATGTAGTATTCCACAGTAACATGATCCAGTCTACTCGCCTTGCACTGTTAATAACGAGAACTGTAGTACAGAAATGTTGCTTTTTCGAGCATATGTTCATATAACATGTTTTCGTATCTCTAGAGGCCAGGATTGTTCTCTCAAAATATTGACATGCAATATTGCACATTGTGTATATATGTTTCCGGTGTTTACTTATCCTGGGCTAACAAGGAGAGACTGCGAATGTTCATTACGTTTTGTGCTATGATCTTTGAAAGAACTGTGCAATGGGAGTGTTTGTTTAGTTTTCTTTGACAGTCATTAATTTCGTATTGGAGTATGTCCAAGCAACTAAATCCAGTCATGTTTTATGCTGTATTTCCATAAACTGAATTTTATTCTTTCAATGAATAACTATAAAACGTTATTTACTTACGTGGTGAATTCTCAAGCTAAGATAGTTTAGCCAACCAGGTATAAAGCGACGCAAGAGCAAAATTTTGGGCATACATTCTTTGGATTGCCTGTACTACAAAATCCGCAAATTTCTGACTGAAAAAAATTTTTTAATATAGTTTATGCCCAAAATTGAAATGAACGCCGCAGACTGGTTGCTCAGCGCGTAAGATACTAAATATTGCGCTGTGTGTCCGCTTGCATGCTTCGCACTTTGCAAACAGATTCGTACCGCATCGTTACCCGAGCTTTGAAAGCCAAAGCTTTCGCACATTATTAAATGAATATAACATGACTTTATGTTTTCCACGTTTATATGTTTATAGATTTGTGTTAAAATTGACCGAAGATGAATACGTCTACAGTTTGGATTCTGATATTTTCGGGGAGTCATGTGAATTATGCAAAATGCACTTTTAGAATCTCTTCGATAGTGAGACCATAGTGGACGGATACACACAACTTTACATAAGGACAGGAGCTGAGAGATTAATCGGCCTTCGCCACTGGCAAGGAATCGTCCCAGAATTCACCAAGATCAATATAAGGAAACCACGTAAAGTCAAAATAAGGATGATCGGTAGCAGAAATACAACCGTGGTCCTCTCAAATTCGAGTTAAGGAGGTCGTCTGGTAAAGTGTGTGTGTGTGTGGAGAAAATCGACAAGGCTCTACGAGCGACGCCGACAGGCACATGTAATGCGATGTCGCCTCTACGCCCAAAATCGTAAATACGCGCGCATCAGTATTCCCCACCGTAACTTTCTTAATGTGTGACATTAAGGGTGTTCAATTGCGATAATGTCATAATTTAATATTTCTATGATACAGTGTCAGTATTATAGACAGTTATTTTTAGTACGATTTCCTCTTACAAAACAATTATAGCTCTCATAGTTTTATCATATGGTGCGTCAAAGTCATTATTGACATGTTCTGCTGCCATGCAAATAGTGAAAACCAGTTGACTTACATAAGTGAAATTATTCACAGTGAAACAACATGACATCGGCTACGTATTAAAGCATTTAGAAAATATCCCGTGAACTGTCTTTGTGCTTTAAAAAATGTTGAATTTGCAGTTTTTTCTGTACTTATTTTTAAAAATTTCAAATTATTACGTTGTGGGTTTTAAAATGTTTTATTGCAGAGATCATGGGATGTCAGTTCACAGAGAATTATTTCATATAAGTAGATCAATTAGTTTTCGCTATTTGCATGGTAGCGTAACGAGTATATTTGACTTTGACGCACCGTTATGCGAAAACTATGAGAGTTAAAATTGTTTTTGTAAGTGTAAGCTATACTCACAAGTATCGTCTACAAAACTAACAATATTCCATGAAAATATAAAATTATGATTTCATCGCACTTAAGAGGAGACCGTATAATTTTATTGAACAAGTCACTGTATCAAAGCCCAATGTACGTGAAACGTCAATTTCCATCTAATCCGGTGCATAGTAGGCTATTTAGAAACAACAGTCTGCGAAAGTCGATTTTACCCAAGTTTCAGGGATTTAAAACAATACTTTCTCGTGTTTGGTGATTTAAAAGTCATATTTAAAAGTGGTAAGAAGGGTGTTTTCTTTTCGTAGGTAAACACGTGGAAACATGTTACCTGGTTTCTGAGGAAAAAAAAAACGTATGTGGGAACACGATGCGCGCAGTACGAGTGCCAGCCAGATGGCCGCCGTAAAGTGCGCTGACTATTTTTTTTCTAGCTTCGTACGCCGCAACTTTAAAGGCAATTTAATTGTATAACGTCTAAATATAATTCTAGACGTATGTTTACAGGGATATTATTTTACAGTTCATCGTAGGAACTTTTATCTGAAATTTGCATTCTGAATTTCTGAGCATCTGATATACACAGTTCATATATTTTTGTATCGTGTACCTGATTCTATAATTTTGGCTTCTTTGTTGTTAGGCGTCAGTCTCCCACTTACGTGTTTATTTGTTTGCCTGGCATACTTTTTTTCTCACAATCAACAAGTAGATCTATACAGAACTAATCAGCCTACTTTCCTTTAGTGTATATTTTGATAACAGAAATGTTTGCTCAAGGGCTGTAGGGGGATGAGTTATCCTAGGGTTTTAGAACACACAGAAAAGAATGCCAACGAAAGCAATATGATGAAAAACTCAAAAATTAGTAAACATACTGCAACATTTAAATTTTGTGTACA
>PNEQ01127486.1:71229-84739 GCA_003012365.1 Medauroidea extradentata | reverse complement strand
ATAACATACAGACGAAATCTTTCTTTGTGAAGTTTAATTAATTCATATAGTTTATGTTTCAACAGATCGGGTTGAAATGCAATACTTTTTTCGCGCAACCAAGACTTCATACTCTCCTTTGTGGTGTTAGAATTTGGACATGTTTCTCGCAATTTATTGTGATATGGTGCGTTATCAACCACGAGTACAGAGTTTTCTGGAAGGTTTGGTATAAGCTTCTCCAGCAACCATTTTTCATAGTTATTGGCATTCATTTCATTGTGATAATCGCCAGTCGCTTGCTTTGAACGCCACATTAGTAACGCGTCCTTAATAAATCCAGTTTCACTGCCTGCATGTACGATTATTAATCGCTAGCCTTTCGATACTGGTTTCATTATACCCGCATTGCTATCGTCAGTCCACGTTTTCTCTGTGCTATGCGAACTGAGTATGTATGTCTCGTCCATGTACAATATAGGTCTGCCTTGCTTCCTTGCTTCTTTCATTGTGTCTAGATATGCAATGCGCTTGTGTCTAACTTCTTGCTTTTCGGTAAGGATAACACGATTTGTTCTGGTTTTCTTCCACCTAAAACCCAATTCCCGAACAATTTTTCGTAGGCTTGTTGCTCCTACTTTAAATCCAATCGACACACGTAATTCTTGTAGTAGCGTTGGGATTGTGGGAGACATTTTCTTCTGGATATAAAAATTACGGATTGTCCGGCGCACAACGCTCTTATCGAAGTCGTCCAGTCCCACCACTTGCTTTGGGCGAGTCCTGTGTTTATTTGGTGTTGCGAAACTTGTACTCGCGCCGTTTTCGATACGCTGCATTTCTTTGTGGATTTGAGAAATCGTATTTTTAGAAACGCCCGTAGCGGCGGCAACGCGTTTTCGTGTTTCGGCAAGTGGAATTATAGGTCCCTTAGCTCGTTTTTCTTTGTTCATAAACGCAATCACATTAGCAATAACTTCGCACGTTTGGCTATGCAAAACCTTGCGTTTAAGCTTCGAATGTATCGGAGGCATAATACAGGGGCGTCATTTGGGGCTACAGGGGGGGGGGGCAACTGCCCTCCCTGGATTTGGAATTTTTGTGTATAAATATATTTTTTGTATTTTTAAATGTAAATAATGCTAACTTAAGGACATAAAACCGAAGTTTTATTATTAAAGTATCTAATTTATACATGCTTAATTAATAAAAAAGATGCAACAAGGTTACTGTCGTCAGAAAACAAAATCTTGCCCCCCCCCTGGAAAAACCTGAAATGACGCCCCTGGCATAATAACACGTTACAACACAACACCGTGCACGTTAACTATCGCGACCCAAGCGAACGTGTAGCGTATTATACACAAGTAATTTGTGACTGTTCTCAGCGCGCACCCAACAGGCACTTACTCTTTGGTTCTTTGGCTAATGTTATCACTCAGGTCAGTAGTGGATGTGGGCTCTGAAATGTGGGTGCGGTCTTTGCGACTATAACCAATCAGCAGAAGCGCACCGTCTCGCCTGTTAGTTGCGGAAGGAGGGGAATACTTCTCCGCTGCGCGTCTCCAGAACCTTTCCTAGCGTGCGGGCACTGTAAGATGCATGTATGCACTGGTTCAGAAGGGACGAGAATGGAAGCGAGGAGGAAGAGGGGACATCTGGAATGCAGAGAATGTGATGTCACTGTTGTGTTGCCAGCTGAACGACTTGCGCATTTGCCAGTTCTGTGCACCAATCGCTGGTTGTCCTGTCATTGCTGCTGTGTGGATTGCACAACAAGAGCAATAATACATGACACTGCTGACCATGTGTGTTCACACACATTATGTAATGCCTACAAATGTCAGCACGCCATTATATGAATTAGTTAACATTTAAGAAGGTAGCCTCACAATTGAAAACAAACATTCTTCCAATTTTGACATTAGAAAAATATGGGGAAATGGAGGTTTAGATTTACAGCGGCCTTGTATTGGAAAACATGTTTCGACTCAAGGGTCAACTTCTGTGAGCTGGAGTTTTTCTGTTAAATATTAACTTTTAGTCATATCAAGATTGGGTATTGTTGATGAATCCCACCAATGAACGTTATATGAATGTGCGAGGCTTTGGTGGTTACTAGACTAAGAACTGTGTGCCGCCTCGCTCCCTTCGGGTGTATTCCTCTCCCCTACTTCGCATGATCCTTCCCCTCTCTCCCCCAGACATGTTAAAATGGCGTAGGGCTTCGCTGCTGCACAGTCGGTCGCTAGCGTGGCTCGGGCAGGTTCACTCCTGTTCTCTTCAGTTCTCATCGTACATTTGGTTGGTGGTTCGACGTGATAGACTATGAATTGCTCGCCTGCTACAGGGACGTTATTTGGAGCCATGGTGGGGGGGGACATATGACCCTCCCTGGATTTAGAATTTTATGTGTATAAATATATTTTTTGTATTTTTAATTTTAAATAAGGCTAACTTAAGCAAATAAAACTGAAGAGTTATTATTAAAGTATCTAATTTATACATGCTTAATTAATAAAAAAAGGTGCAACAAGGTCACTGTCGCCGGAAAACAAAATCTGGCCCCCCCTAGAAAAACCTGAAATGACGCCCCTGGTCTGCTAGTCAACTGGGTTATTTGTCCTGTCCTCTTTACCTTTTTGGGGGTTGTTTGCGAGTAAGAACTTAGTGCTTCCACGCTGTATTATTATTGTACCCTTCAAATAAAACTCTGGTATTTTTAAATACGCGAGTGTTGTTCCTTAGGCATCCGTCCTTCTCTGTTTCCATTGTGTTTCACCCTTGATTCCCTTGTGGGTTTTGTGAACGTTACCTGCCAGGTGGCGGTAGCATTACATCTGAATTTAGTGTTGCTGCCTACCCTCTTGGGAGCTAGTAATTTACAGGTCTCTTTAAACCTTATAACCACATATCATCCAGAAATCAACAGTATTGTAAAGAGACCTTTCTATTTTGGGTTCAGTAAATCAAACATACTAGGAATCAAAATCTGGTACCAAGACATTTTATAGCAGCAACAGAGTACAGGCACACTTTTAGCAGTATGTGTATGATTTTTTGTGTATCTTCAACATGTTCAGTTAAAGGATTTGCTTCTTTCCTAACTGACAGCAAATTTTTATGTGAGAAACTAATTCACAGTCACTACACAGCTCCAAAACTAATGATGAGGAAATATTTTTGTTTGTTTCAATGCTATAGCAGGTGAACTGCAAGTGTTAAAACATTGTCTTTACTAACTATGTTTACAGTGTTGTAAAATTCTTTCATTGACACATGTGAAAAAAAAATCACACCAATTTAATTTTGGTGTAATAAGTGGAGCCGTATTAAAAAGGAAATAAACGTTGTTTTTACCATACACGTTTACTACAGTTTAAATTTTTCACTGACACATGTGAAAAAAAAAATTATGCCAAGTTATTAGTGTAATCAGTGGTGCTGTACTAAAAAAGAAATTTATAACTTTATGTTTTTTATTTATGTTTACAGTGGTGTAAGGTTTTTCATCCAAACATGTCAAAGAATCACCACAAGTTTATGTTGCTGTAATCAGTGATTAAGTATTAAAAAGGAAACATGTAAAAAGAAATATCAGACCACATTATTCCTTAATACTATCCAGAATGCAACTATTAACATGTGTGTATTTTGTATAATAAAATTTAAATTTAAGTTAGCATATAAAAAGTAGGAGTTTTAAATGTTAACATTTTTTAGACAGTTAACTAGCAACATGCCAAACATCACCTCACTTGCCCTAAATGGCCTTCAAGACTTGCCACTGAATTGCCGCCTAAACCTCTCAATATCAACTCTTAGCAAATAATAATTACTGTAAATTTATGACGGTGCGTGTTTAATAACATTTGTAGCATTACATTAGTTTCTCTATAAATTCACCAAGCTTTGCTGTTGCAAAATATTCATGCTTACATAGTCGTACATGTGCTTGTTCCACTCTTATTTTATACATTTGGTTGACAAATATAAAGTAAGCTGTACGTGAAGACACTGCAATATGATGCTGCGTGCTTATCTCACAATAGCCTGTGACGTGCCATATGATCGCCACAATAATTAATCAACAGTAACAACCATCAATTAACATAAAATGTAGATATCAAATAAACTTGTCATGTGACGATTCATTATCCTCGGCATTGTCACGATGCTGATGAAACCATGGTAATAAAGTAAGCAACAATGTTCATAATTGTATGTACAAAAGAACATATAAATGTGTAGATTTTGTCTCACTGGAGACTGCAGGTGCAGCTTCTCGCCTAACATTCTTCTCTAATATTACTATTTCTTCAAGTTCAATTTTTTTTACACTAGAAAAAACATACACACACCTCCCATTGGAGGGTGCTATTATAGACGAAAGTCTTTCTTATCACGGACTCTGAAGCCTTAACCATGTGACCTTTCTTACACAAATAATCAAAACATAAAAAGAAACACAATTGTTCCATCACATCTACAATGAATACAATTAAACTGACATTAAATGGCCATAATTACAAGTAATCAACACTAAATAAGCAAAGAACAATAATGAAACAAATGAAAAATAAAATAAATCTTATGTACAGTAGGGTATGGTAAGTTAAATAAACATCTGTGATACGAAAGTTAGGTTATAGATTTGACAATATGAATTTAATTGTGTTCTTATTGGAGCTAGTTTTGGGACCTACACGCTAACTCGTGTTTTGGACGTGGTTTTATCCAATTTGAAATACAACTATGTTTTCAGTTATATAGAAGATGATATACTAGTTTACTGTAATACATATAAGGGGTACTTTAAACATTTAGAAATTGTTTTGGAATGTTGTGACTTTTCCGTTTCGTCACGTACCTGTGCCACACTTGGGCCGACAAATGTGGCACACCAGTCCTCCTATACCAGTGCACTAGCTCGATTAAAACCCAGCCAAAATGGCAAGGTTAAAAACTAGTACATGTCTCTTGATCTGTAGTCAAATATTCCAAAATTTACTGACAGTACTTTGGTACGTTATGTTACACTGTAGACCAAATTTGGAACTTCCACAGATACTGGCGAATTTAAAAAGGTTAGTCCCTAAATAATGTACTTCAGTATAATACAAGACTTCTGGTTTATTAGATTTCAGTTTACATCAACACAAAATACACTGTTCAAGTCTTAGCAAGGTGGATCCAGTACACAGAAAATTATAAGCAAAAACGCAACACGACTTCATCGGAAGATTAAACAAGATAAAGTCAAGAAATTTATATCACACTGTGAACACACACGCGGCGAAGAAGAATGAGAAGTCATACCAATTTTGTAGAGTTGTAGAGTTGAAAATATGTCAGAAAAGAAAGATTACAGAAGAAAGGCCATGGTGCTACCTGTACATGTTAAGTTTGCCACTCCCAAACTTCACTTCATGTAGAAAATTAAGGCTGCAGCCCAGCGCGCGTCCTATCCGGCTCGCGTCATGACTTCAATCAAACTATGGCAGAGGCAAAACATTCCAGAACGAAGGGCGAAGGGGCACCACACGCGTGCTCTCATTGGCTGGTTCTCGGTGGCGTGACCCTCGTGATTATCTAGATCACTCTAGGGCAAAACTAGAAACTACCCAATAAAAGCAAGCAGTGCAAAAGCTCCCGTGGAAAAAATCAGAACACGAAAAGAAAAACAAAGCTGCTGTCTCCTACCAAGTACACCTGGCCACAGCAACAAACATTACACCCTATCTGAAATCTAGAACATTCAGGAATAAAAGAACTGCGCCTTTACTTTCCCTTTCTGCAACCGAGACCACTGAAATAAAAGTTACAATTTTAAATATTATGTTAGAAAATTAAGATTACATAAAATACTATTTCACCAATAATAAAAAATTCCTTGTCCTGCAATGGTACATTGCTTAAGAGGTATGACGGTGAACTCCAATAAGGTATCTTGGGTATATGCCAGCATCGTTTCCCTGGGGCATATTGCATGGGTGTACCAAGGGGGTGGTTTTAGGGGTTCAAACCCTCTCCGAAATGTCTGTTTCTGTATCTAGGTATTACATTATACAGTACAAAAGGTAGAATATAATATAAAAACAATCAAAATGTTAGTGAAATATGTTCATATTACATTTTGAAACGTGAAACACAAATGACATTGAATTATTTATGCAAGATGAGAGTTAAAACCGCCCTCCGAAAACTATCCCTAGGTACACCCATGGTATATTGTTTTGGAAGGAAAATTGATACTGAACCCCAAAAGGGTCAAACTGATAGTTAATTTCCCACCTCCGTATACTCTTAAGGATGTAATGAAGTTTGTGGGATTGATGGAATATTATGAAAGGTTCATCCCCGATTCTGCTAGTATTGTTGCCCCATTAAAAAAGTTAAAACGGAAGGGCTAGGAGTTCCATTGGGATCAGGAACAACAAAAAGCCTTTGAAAGTCTGAAGTTCCGTTTGGTTCATGTCAAAGTACTCCATTTGATAGGTATCGATTTGCATTTTGTACTTCAGGTCGGTGCCTCATCTGTTGCTTTAGGGGCTGTGGAGAGATGGGGTTATTTCTCAGGTGGCTTTCGCCAGTCATTTGTTATCAGAGTCTGAAAGAAGGCTCAGTGCTTTTGAAAAGGAAGCACTCGTCTGTGTTTTTGGGATGACCAAATTCTAGGTATATTTGGACTCTGTCGAATTTGATCTGTTTATCAATAACCAAGCCCTGAGTTGGCTGCTTGGGCCATTATATTGATTTTTTGTAAACTAAGTAGATGGGTGAATAAGCTGACAAAGTTCCGTTTTCGGGTACATCATGTGCCAGGTATTGAAAACGTGGTTCCGGATGCGTTATCACACATGATTGGTCAAAGATCAGTTTTTTCAGGGTGAGGTTCTGGAAGAGGAGGGAAAGTTATTGGCTGGGTTTGCGGTTTGCGAGTCGTCCACATTTGTTTGAGGGATTGGCAGATGCACAGTATAGGGATGAGTTCTGTAGACACATTAAAGATGGTCTTCTTACCTCCAAAGGCAAACGTAGACGGGCATCTAAGGTAGTAGTTCCAGAGTGTTACAGATATTACGTCCGTTTTTATTATCATGCTTTAGTCTTTGGCGGCCACTTAGGCATTAAAAAGACAAAGAAGAAAATTCGGTCTAATTTTTTTTGGGAGACCCTGAGGCATGATGTGAGGGAATTTGTTAGTGTATATCTGGATTGTCAGCTGTCTAAACCACCGCAGAATGCCAAAGTGTGATTGTATTTGGTAGATGATATGTCTCATTCCTGGGAGACTGTTCACATTGATGTTATTGGTCCGTTGGTAAGGTCCAAGAATTTGAATCTGTATATTTTGTTCGTGCTGGAATTTTTTTCGAGATTCGTGTTCTTCCTCCCTCTAAGGAATATCAAGGCTTTGTTGATTGTTAGTGCTTTGACTGATAAGGTGTGGAGTTTTTTTGGTGCACCTATAAATTTGGTATCTAATAATGCATCTTACTTTCAGTTAGTAATCTTTAAAGACGTGTGTTTTCAATGGGCTATTAGGAATTACAGTAGTAGTACATATTTCCCTAAGGGAAATAAGGGGGGGTAAGTCAATCCTAATTTGAAGTTGTCCTTAACTACCTTGTATCATCAGTCTCACGATAGGTGGGATGAAGATTTATCTTCTTAACGTGGGGTTTAATAGCGCTGAGCATGGCATCACTGGTGAAATGCAGGTGAGTGTGTTCCTGGGTAGGGACCTTATTCATCCAGTTTTGAATTTTTGGGCTGTGCCTCCTCCCTTTAGATGTGGTGGAAACTGACAGAGTTGAGTTGTGTAAAACGGTAGCAACTCATCTGTTGGTGGCTAAGGAGGATCTGGCTAACAGAGTTAATGTTGGTAAGGTGACATCTCCTTACAAGGTTGGTGATCTCGTTATGTGCCTGGATTTTAAACTCCCTTCCAAAGCTTATCTCGTGAGTGGAAAATTACTTCCCTATTTCTCAGGACTGTAACGTCTCCATCAGTTCCTTGGACCAAACACTTCTGGTGCGCATGTTAGATGGCCGGGTCTTCAGGAAGTCGCACATGGAGCACCTCAAGCCCTAAGTTTTAGGCACGACCGGGGATTCTTGACACATGGAAGAAATCCTTGCCGGTGATTGTGCCAGATGTTTACTGTATTTTGTTGATTTCTTGTTTTCTTTCAGGCGGCAAACATTTGATCAATTGCTCTCAGGTTCCTACACTGTGTGATACGTGTATGTTAGATTTAGGAGAACGACAATAGCGCTTCTATCTTGTGGATGGTTGGTTGTGAACTAACTTTCATGGTGTTGTATATCATAAGTTAGGTTAAATTAAGCTAGTTTAGGGTCATTTCATTTCATGTCGCTTAATTTCATTACGATAAGGTTGTATTGTTTTGGGCACCATGCTTTTCTTTTGCATCACAACCAATATTTGAGTTTTGAAAGATGTGTTAAGGTAGGGAAGATGATCATCTAATATTCTCCAGTGCGGGCCCACGGATGTTGTGGTTTGTTTTGTGTTTAGTCATGTTGTTAGTTTGAGTGTAGTGGTTTTTATGTTTGTTTTATGTCGTAGTGGGGCATTTTGTGTGTGGATATATGTGTAGTCCTGCAGGATTTTATTGTAATTTATTTAAAGGGGTATGCTTAGTTATTTTAAGACACACACGTAGGGTTTTAATGTGTCACTTTCAAGATGTCATACTTTGATATGCATGTGTACCAGGATTGAAGATGCCAATTTTAAACTGTACCCTTTTGAAGATTATTTGTGTGTGTATAAAGATATTCATTGATATGATGAGAATATGTATATAGCCATAACTTGGCTACTATTCAAAAGTTTGTAATGGGTTTTGAAAACTGTGATTCGATAATTGTTATAATTGCTTGTTTTGGACTTCATTGAGCTTTGTTTGTTAGTTGTCAGGCTGTTCTTAATGAGGGGCATGTTTGTTTTCTTTGATTTAATCCCTTGTCGGTTTTTTCTTGTCTTCCCATCGACGTGGCACTGCTGATGTGATTCTAGAATGGCTGGGGTATCAAGAAATACTGTGGACTTTGACTCAAGCAACCCTAATCGCTTCAATCTGTACCCTGAATCTGGTGGACCTTGGATGGTCCGTATTGAGGTTTTTCACTTGTGTTTTGCACCCCTCCCTGCCACTTTACTCTAACTCTGCCCCCTTCCTCCCCACCTACTCTGACGTTCAACGGGTAGGACTATGGCGAGCTCGGGCAGTCGTGTCTGGTCGACCGGTACAGGCGGTGTGCTTTGGGTTAGGTAAGTGCTCTCACTTGTGGTTGCCCTTTCTTCCGGGTGTGTTTATATTCACTTGATGTGGAATGAGTTTCAAAGGTTAATGTTTTTGTACAATGTGACCGGGTGAGGGTACTGCAGTAGCATTGGTATATTTATTCCCCTTTTCTGTGTTAGTCAGGTCATTAACTTTGGTAAAATAATACAGGTGTTATTTCTAAACAAGTTGTTTAAGGATGATTCTCTAAGGCAAATTGTAATGTTACCTTTGTATGATTTTGTTCAATACATTTGCTGCTGAAGGTTACTATGTGTTTATTTCGTAGCGTTGGAACTCTTTTATGACAAAGTATAAGTATAACTAACAACAAATAAATATTGCAGTGGCCGAAAGTTACTGACTTTTAAGAGTCAGGGCCATCTTTCAGAAGTTATCTCCTGACTTGTCCAAATGAACCAAAGCCTGCGGGTCAAGCGGCGGGGATTTGGCATTAAACAGGATTAACCTGTGAACAATTTTTATGTCTAAGACAGATTTTGGGCAGACGTGGAGGATGACGAATGGGTCTTTAGGTCAGGCGTTGTGAGGCCTATGAGTTTCAGCACTTAAGACTACTGCGTGACAGAGAACTACCGTTTAGCTCCTATGTTTAAAAATAACTTTTTTCTATGGCTGGTATGCAGAAGTAATTTGTAGCAGATTCAAATTATTTTTCATCTAATGGTACCTTAAAGAATCATGTTACAAATTACTTACCAAAAAGAAAATAATTGTTATTTTTGAACAACTCTTGCAATGGGGGAAAGTTACAAACTAATAATGTTTTTTTCGACATACACCATTGCATCAGTTGGTGTGTAACAGAAAACCAGAGAATGCACACAAACAGGCGAACAAACAAAAGGACTTTGTATGCAACTGGCCAAAATAGGTAACAATATACAATTCCACAATAATTTAGTTAGGTACAAGAAAATAAATGAACAAACAAGCTGACAGGCACCAAAAACAAACTAAGGGGAAAACAAAATAAGTAACACAGATCATTTCATGAAAGGAATTCTGTCTGTAAGTTCAAAACAGACAAAAAATAACTAAATAATAAACATATTAAAATAACAGAACAATAAAAAAGCTAGATGTAGATGCCACAGCAGAAACACAGGCAC
Source organism: Medauroidea extradentata (assembly GCA_003012365.1). Taxonomy (NCBI): domain Eukaryota; kingdom Metazoa; phylum Arthropoda; class Insecta; order Phasmatodea; family Phasmatidae; genus Medauroidea; species Medauroidea extradentata. The sequence goes on along the minus strand of PNEQ01127486.1, from coordinate 74,310 downwards.
CTTGAGGAAAGCGAGCTAATACAAATAACACAATAACTATGGAGGGTAATACAATGAAAACACAAATGAACACAACAGTCTCCTTGCAACAAAACCAAATGAAACATTTTGGAGACTGCAATATTTCCCTTTCTTCAGGCACATACACAGTCTGAGGAGCACCAGCAGACAGAGTATAAGCACTGTAAAACAAGGGGTTCATATACTCAGAATGGGGTCACGGAATTAAGGCAACTCGGAATTGATTCAACTCCGGATTTGAACTTTTAACACAAAACCCCAAACAAAATTAAATCAACTTCGAGTTGGCTATGTTCCGGGTTAAAAAACGTACAGTTTCTAAACAGAAATTTGTACCAGAAATAAGCCAACCCGGAATTGACTCAATTCCGGACTTTAACTACGTAGTTTTCAGCAAAAAAATTTAACAGGATTTTTCGAAAATCAAAAATTTAAGGGGCAAAAAGAGGCAAAACGTGTTATTGCGAAATTCTCTATACCTCTCTAACCTATTTATTGTTAATATTTCTACTTGAAAACATTGCCTAAGCAAATACAATTTCATAATTTTTCGATGTTTCGAATTTCTGGAAATTAAGGGGGTTAAAATCCGTTAAATGTTTTTTTAAAAAATCCTCTATTTCCATAAACCACTTAATGTTAATTTCTAAAACGCAGAATTAGGATTTTTCAAAATTCATCCTTGAAAGCCGGTAAAACTGAAATGTGTTTTCAATTAATCATCCGTATCTCTTGAACCATTTGAGATATCTAGGTTGTTTTTGCTTTAAAATGAAGTTTACGTAAATATCTAAAAACAAAATGTACTATTTTTCAAAATTCTACAATTAAGGGCATGAAGAGTAGTAAAATGTTGCTGAACTCCCGTTAAGTGAATACTGACCACAGAAAAATAACTCAAAATTTGCATTCAATATGTTTTTGCTCTACAAAAAACAGTTATTGAATATCATAGAGAAATTAAAAACAATGAGATTCTGCAATTAAAGTATGCTCGGCGAAGTGGACTAGATAAAGCTGTTTGTGTTTGTTGTATTATTTAACAGCTAGCTTCATATTTCATATTTTAAAGGTATACAGAGGATATAGTAACACCCTCAATTATTACGTAATTAAAGTTAGTTTCTTTTCTACAGTACACACGGCGTAGCCGCAACGGGACAGATAGTTTTCACGATATAATTTAGGTTGGAAAATGTGTAGCCTGCCTCAAAATGTGAAATAAGTGAAAAAAAAAAAGTACAACAATCTATATTAAAAAAAATCGAACCTATGTTTTTTAAATTAAAATCAGATAGTTTTGATACGTTCTGGTTAAAAAAATCTGATGCAATTTTGAAAGAGTTTACGATGCCGTGATCGTAAATTACAGTCTATGTTTTATTAAAAAAGTATGTAATATTGATTTTGCAGAGATTGCACCCATTTGCAACCGTATTAAATTGAGGGATAGCGATTAACGAATAGAGGGCTTGTCGAATTCGCGACTACCGGACCCCAGGCGATTATCCGGGCATTTAAAAAATTTGTAATAAATAAATTATTAACGAGATTTGACAAGGACATTTATAGACAAGGAAAGTAAAGAAAATAATGTATGTGTGTGTATGTATGTGTGTATGTATGTATATATAGTCTGTCTCATAAAAGAATTCCACTTTTTGACAGTTGTAATGGCATTTATTATTTGAGTTGTTTCCATGAAATAAGCAGTGTTTTCCTCTGCCGCAAGTAACTTTCGCACAGACACACTTAGCTGGGTCTCAAACTGTGCAATTTATCAAAATTAAAAGTAATTTCCTGCAGAAATTGGTACCCACGATAGCCTTCAAAACTGTCAAAAAATGGAATTCTTTCGTGAGACAGACTATATGTATGTATGTATGTAATGTCGGTTTCAAATGTCTGGAAGGCTGGACTCCCTATTCCTAGCTTGCTCCCTCCCCTCCAGCGCGCGCCTTGTTGGCCTGCCTCCTGGGTGTCCCCACCCCCTCAAGACACATCAGTTCTGGCACCTACTGTTTATTCCGCAAACATTGACTGCCACAATGATATCTGAAGAACACCTATGGTGAAAGTTACCACAATCTTAAAACCATTGTTCACATTATGTTCCACATCAATTCCACTACATTAATTAATGACGAAAAATTCACATTATTGTTATTACTTCACCTGTGAAATTAATTTTACTGACATTTGCACATTTTTTTTTCTCATTTCAAAATAAGAGCAGGGAACTAAGAATAACAACACATTTCAGGTTTTAATAAATACATACAAAAACACTCAAAATAAGTAGGAAAAAACTACAAACCTAAGAAAATATACATACATAACTAACCTGTAAATAATTTGTAAACATCTCAAAAGTAATTTATTTTCTCATTTTCTGTTAAAGTAAAACAAAAGTAACACATCACATTTTACCAAATACGAGAGAGGAAATTAATTATTAACACATTCACTATAAGTACGAAAAAACTACACGCCTAGAAAAATACATATAAATTACTTGTACACATCTCAACATATATCTCATCTCAATTTAAATTAAATTAATAAACAGAAAACAAAGAAAAATAACAAATTTAACAGTTTATCAAACATATGAGGTAACATTTAACTACATATTTAACACTTTTCATTGATTGTTCTCAAAACTCAATATTGCACAAAAGTTAATGCTCAACATAAATATTACAGCACTATGCATATTTTTAAAGACTGATTCATCTAAATAGTAAACAATTTGTAAATGTCTCAAAAATTATATTTGCTCAAATTCAATTAAAGTAAATATAGGTAACAAAGAAAAATAACACATTTCATATTTTACCAAGTAGATACAAAAAAAAATTTACACATTCAATACATGTAGGAAAAAACTACATAGAAAAAATACATATACTTAATAAAACAGTAAATAATTTATAAACATCCCAAATATATATATATATATATACATATACATATATATATATATATATATATATATATATATATATATATATATATATATATATATATATATATATATATATATATATATATATATAT
>PNEQ01127486.1:17014-71129 GCA_003012365.1 Medauroidea extradentata | reverse complement strand
TTATTCATTTTCTGTTTAAGGCCATGTTCCCTTGTTTCTACTGTTGTCGTGATACATTTATTTAAGCTTAAACGAGAGCAGATAACAAGGATATGTTGAGCAGTTTTGTTTAAAATGGTTTTTGCCGTGATACCTATTTTTTTTTTAAATTAAGAAATTATACGGTTTCGGCTAAAAATTCAACTAACCAGATTTTCTTTAAATACATAATTAGCTAAAATCATAGTATTTACTGCCTTGGAAAAAATCAACCAACCTGGGCAAGACGGCTTTTAACAAAATTGCTCAAACAGATTTTTGATATCTGCTCTTCTTCAGGTGTAAAAAATCACTAAAAAAAGTGGAAATAAGAGAGCATGGCCTTAAGGGGGATTATTCCCTAAATAAATAATGTTAAAATGAACTTGATATTATTTATTTTGTAGTAGACATAAATTACAAGAATTGGAGAAACATAATTTTTTTTAGAAAAAAATTTTTAATACATGTTTTGACACTTTAAACAAACTTTGCATACTAATTTTGCAGCCATTACAGCAAGAATCAGAATAAAAATTTTTACTCATTACTGCATTCACTTGCTAGATTAAAGTACGAGAAATTGTGTGTCACATTCGGTTTTTAAAAACAGTTGTTTGAAACAGTTTACTAATGCATTTTATGTGCTAATGTAAATGCATTTTTTCATAATTTTTTGTTACGTAATTTCAGTAGCAAATTTAGACACTTTAACCAAAGAATTTGAAACAAAAATATTACATCGTATCATACTGTTACATTTAAATGAATTTTATAAGCAATAATATTGCAGTTTGTTAAACTGGATCACGAAATGTAGACACAAAATCAAATGTATGAAACTGTGTTAGGTTGGCTAATAGTTCCCTGTGAAGTGCTTCCATCTGGCGGGATGGACGTGAACTTATTGAACACTGCGAAAGCATGTTCCTCCCCCTCTCCAACTGTCGGACAGGACCTGTGTCACGTACAGTTGTTAGGGAGGGAAGGGGAGGGGGGCGCGAGACAGCCAGCATACCATGGGAATGTGGGAAACAAATATGCTTGCAGCCAGGCTGGCTTACAGTGTTGCCATATCTTTAGAAGGATGCCTTCGCTTTGTTGTTGCGCACGGTAACTAAGCCCTTCCTAACTACCTTGATCCAAGCCAACAGGCACTCACTACCCAGCGCTGATAATCTGTATTTCCAGAGACAAAAACGTGGTCTGTATTAACACTTGTGTTATTATTAGTATGTTTACATGTAAAATTTAAAACGATTTAAAAACACTTACCGTTCAGAAAGTTTTACTAAAAGACTAATTCGATAGGAGTTTCAAAATTTGGGATGATAACCATAAGAATCGACTGTTGAACATCATGAAAACGCAGATCGTATTAAACACGAATTGAAAGTAAGCAAGCACACTCGGCAATTTTAGTTTCGAACTACAGATTTTATGTTCACTGCAAGTGCGTGTTTGTTGCAGATCGTCTGTAGGAATGCATGATCCTCAGAAGTAATTAAGTTTTATTATAAAAAGACAGTGATTTCCTTGTCTCCATGTTCTATTTATTTCACTTCAGCCGACATACCTAACTTCAGTTTAAACATTTTCAAAGAGAACAAATTCTTCCAGCGTACTGAAATTAATGTCCATTATATCCGCACTTAACTTGTAAGCACGTATCGTTCTCAGTCGTATTTCAATACTTAATTTGTTTTAAAAATTACATGTAAACATACTATACCCTATGTATGATTATCTCATAGAAGGTCTCACATATCACAGCAGTAATTTTTTGTAATAAAAGCTTATTATCAGCATTTATCGAAATCACAATAGTACAAATAACATTAATTATTAAAATTTTCACACATGACGTTTCACACTCACAAAAGCATATCCGTGAAATTAGACGTACACAGTATTCCTATTTTCCCCCGTTTCTAAATATGTTAACACTAACAAAAATTAGGGAATGTTCCGAAATACGATACCTAACAGCAGCAATATTTATCATTCGCTGTATTGCTACAGAAATTAATTATATTAATGTGATTAAAGAAAAATATTTCATTTTCACTAATCACTTGCACTTGTGATTACTGCCACTTTAAATTGTTAAAAATAATCAACAGTTCAAAGGTAATAGATTACAGCCACTTTAAATTGATAAAAATAGTCAACAATTCACAGGTAACATATTTTTCATACTGTTAAAAGTTTACTTCACACAGTGTTTTTTATCATTGGTATTTACGTGTCCTCGTTCGTCTTGGCAGAGGTACACTGGGGTAATGGGTTAAGCCGATATTACACTATATCCGATTCCATAACATCGTGTACAAGGGTCTGCCATAGCAGCCACTAAAGCAGCCAGTTACAGAAACAGTAGCAGATTTGACCTGAGAGAGAGATTTCGTAACACGTGTGCTAATAGAACATGTTCTCTTTTCCGTAGCAGAAACGGTAGCAGATTCTGTACCAGACATATCATGTTACAGTATCAGAACGTATGGCACACTATGCGGCATCTGGCGAAACCACATACACTAACAAACATATTTTACCACTTGCCAGCCAAAAATCACATTTAACAAAAAAAAAAAAAAAAAAAAAAAAAAAAAAAAAAAAAAAAAAAAAAAATTGCAAACTGTAGTAAAAATAAAAAATAAAACTGTCAAATAGCAAAAATGTTAAATAATAAATTAAAAGCATTTTGAAAACGTTTATCAGTTAATGATCTTGAAAATTATATTTTGTTACATATTGTTTTACACTGACATTATTTTTAGATCGCCTCCATCGTAGAACTGGGTAGATCAGATGAGTGTGAAAATAATTATACCTGATTTTCAAGGGAATACATATCTGCGACAACCAGTTAGGCTACTTTATTGAAACTTTTTTTATTTCTGTCCGTGCGGCGAAGAGCCGCAGTTTGGTTCGTGTTTCATGCTATTGCTTTCCGCATTCACATCACAACTCCAGTTACCTTACGAGACTTCATATTAGGCCTGCGTCAAGATAGGTGGAACATCGCTATATGCGGTGAACTGCGCAAGTATTATGACAAATATTTATTCTGGATCTGGTATCCAGCGAAACTGAACTCTCCACCCAATATTTCACCCAACTTTTTAACTGTTATAACACTAAATATCATAGTACTGATTGAAGTAAAATTACGTTACTTCCGGAAACGCGCCTTCTACAGTTTCGACGTAAATAATATTAAATTGTTGATTAATAGAATTTAGTTTTCTCTGTAGATGCCACTACATCTTATAAAAAAAACATTTTTTATAAACACAATTAATCCTGTGATAATTGTTGTGCTTAACACAGGGAAAAATTGTGCTTATGTACAATAAATATTTATTAGCCGACCTTATCGGATAATATAGGTGGTTTTGATTTAAGGTTAAAATCATCAGTCACGATATGGTTTATTATCGTTCAAAAGTTTCACCTACTAACTTTCCTTTAAAATGTCACTATTTTTCTCGTGAAAAAGTTTCAATTTATTTTTTCAAGTAATTTTTAACCGCACCTATCAACGCAGAATACGTAGTAGAAATATTAGTATTAATGTAATGCATATTCGAGTGAGAATGATGATTATAGTAAAGTATGCAAATATAAATTTATTTATGCATTATATTATACGCCTGTCGCCCGCTTTCCGCTGAATTTGCATTACTTCATGTATAGAAATGTTTTTTGGAAGATTTACACTACCTAAAATATTCCAGCCTAACATAACCTTCAGTGATCCTGCGCTATCCATTCTCTGGTCCCCTGCCAGTACAGCAGCCACTACCGTGCAATAAGAATATTCCTTACCAGAAAGCGTGGTGGCCTGTTTGGTAGCTGACGTGACAGCGTGTATGGAGGCTGCTAAGATATCAGGGGAAGGACAATGGGCTTACATCTCGTCGACATCGAGGCCTTTAGAGACGGTGTTATACAACAACGACAGGAATTGGGAAAGGTATCTGCCTACTTAGAAGTCATTCCAGAATTTGCCTGGAGTGATACGGAAACCCTGGAAAACCGAAGTCAGGATGGTCGGAACCGGGTGTCCAACCCGGGTCCTCCCGAATGCGGGGCGAATGTGTTACCACTGCTCCACCTTGCTCGGTAAATCACATTTACTTCATTGCTATAGTAAAATCTGTCTCGCAAATTTTCACATTTTTTAAAATGCGACTGCTAGATATTTGACGGTATTAAACAGTACGAAAAGGTCTGTCAAGTTTTAAGGATATTTTTTTACAACTTCTTTCTGTATGGCTTGTTTTATAATAGGCCTACCTCCCTGTCACTGTCATTAAATAGAACGTGTGCAAATCGTATCCGTTTTTGCTGTTTTAGCTCTCTTTGTCATTACAGCAAATGGATCTCAATTATATTCAAATATCTGGCAGCGATTCCTTCAAGTTTTGTAAAGTTATCATACCAGCATTCCTTAGTTTCTTCTTTAACTCACTTTTTTTAAATTTCTTCAAAATGCCATCACTTATAGCTATATCTGCTGCTTCTCGACCAAAGTAGCGCGGTGGAAATAATTCATGTTGTGTTTGGAAGGATCTGTGTTTGATTCTTGGCCCAACCATGATTTAAGTTTTACAGGATTTTCCAGAATCACTCTAGGCGATTGCTGGGATCATTCCTTATTACAGGCCATTACCGATTCCCATGACTACATTGTTTGAAAAGAGTTCCTTACTAAACGGAATAATTAGTTCGCCATTTAAGAACTAGTCTGAATAACATAAGATCTTATGCAGTGTATGTGGCATTCTTTTTAAATAAACTTCCAAAGTTCCGCGTGGCTGCATCGGAGCACTGCAAAAATTAAAGAAATTGGTTTTTATAAAACAAGTCAAATTACTAGAATCAATAGGGCCTACAGAAAATGCTGTATCACAGAGAGAATATAATTAAGAAATAACTCGATCTTTGATTTATGTAAATAAAATGTTAATAACTTGAAAATGTGTGTATAACATTTACATAAAGAAAAAAAGGCATTTAAGGGCCTTTTAAAGTTATAACTGAATATTACCTTAATCAGAATTAGTTCTGAAAAGGCGATTATGATAGATTTAAATGAACGGATGGTGTGGGTGTGTGTGTCTGCACGTTTTTCCTGTCCGCTTGGTACAGGAGATTGCTCACCCGTGAAATATTTTACATGCATTTCGACCTATTGTGGTACATGATGTGAGGAAAAATCATATGTAATAAAAATAAGGTCACCCAATGTAAACACAAACTCTAGTATCCAGTAAAATCATTATTTTTAATTTAAATGCATGTAGGTAGTATTATAATTTTTTCCTTGCATTCAACTATTACAAAGCAAATTGGCGAATCAAGTCAACCGATCAAAACTAATGTCACATTTAAAAAATTTATAGCTGTTTTGAAACGTTGCTGACTTACAAATGCGAGGAAATAAATTTATGTAATCCGAAAACTTGTTATAATTTCTGAAATAACGTGAACTGATATTAATATTTCATGCATTTGAATTTAAACTGTAAGCAGAACGAATTGTAGTGTTATGAAACACAGAACTATTGAATAAAATTTTTAATTTAAAACATTTAAATGGTAGGCATATTATATTATTTCCTGATTTCACGCTTTGTACTCAAAGTGTACTCATTAATGAAATTTAATAGTGATACACACATAGCATACGAAAATTGTTGCTGGCGAAATGTCATGAAGAGTGAGAAGGGATGAGTGACAGTATACCGGCTGCGTTGTTGAAACCAGGACGCGAACACGCTACTCAACGACCTAGGAATGTGATGCAAAAGTACTCCGTACTAAAATATCATGGAAATATCTGAGCTGCATATTGCCCGCCAATGCAAAGAAAAAAAATTATAAAAAAAATATTATTAAAACATTTTACGCCCGCAATATTTCCACTTACTGTGGGTTAAGCCATCTGTGAAGTTTCCAAAACATCTGTGGTCGAATCGACAAAGCAAAATAAATGAATTAAGTATAACAGTAATATTATTGCTTTCTTTCTAACAAATTGTAACTCATTGACACCACAATATGTAGAAGCAGTATTGGCATAAATATTGCAAAATTTAGTATTGTTTAAAAACAATATTATTTCGTATTATTTCGTACTCTACACAATTTCACAAAAATAATCGTATGGTGTCGCAGACTTTCAGTTTCACTCCGATTTCTGCATTCTATTAGGTCACTCTCAAGTATATCGTCAAATAGTTAAAAAAAAATGAATATCGCTTATGAAGTTAATTACAACAGTCTTTACATCCATTTGTTCCTTGATTTTCTGTAGAACTTGTGATTTATCCTTACGAACACAGAACAAAGCTGCTAAGGATAAATTCGGGTCAACAAACTTAACTTAGTCATGTTTAAAAGACAAAAAAACCTTTCTTATAAGAGCCCATATTCCATGAATAGAATGGACGTCATAGAATTGAATTGCAAATACCAATTATCATGAAACAGAGACACAGTGTTTATTTTCAATTTACTTATAATTTAATTGTTAACCCAGGAATTAATGAGTTTCTCATAACAACAATTTAGCCCACATAAAAAGAACATTTAAGCTGTAAAATAAGAATTACATAATAACATGGCATATTTCATTTTTGCAGAATGAAAATTTTTGCACACGCGTCACACTCCCGTTTAGTCGAAGTTTCAATTTCATGTAAATGCTTCATCGACAAAATTGGATAAAGTGCTAGAATTTATTCATTAGAGTTCACTCATAAATAATTCAAACTAAATATGTACGGGCGATGGCCCACGACAGGCTTTGATTTACAGCATTTTCCCTGTACAAACTTTCAGAAAGGCGTAACCCATTTTTTAAAATTACTTTATGTAATATTTATGGTACGAAAGGTCACAAAAGTGGGTAGTTAGCCTTCTCGAAAACTTGTTACGTGGAAAAAATTGAAAATCCAAGACAGTCGTGCTCAGTTCCCCTAAAATATCACATGTATACAGTATTTGATGGCGGAACATCACACCCTTGACATCTAAACTGGGGGCTCCTAGGCGTCAGTATAATGAAATCTGATAGATTACATGAAATTAAGCCCACAACTGAAAAGCGACGAAACGCGAAGTGCCGGGGAAGTGGGAGTTTTCCGAAAATAAAAATCTTGCTGGACAACGGAAACGCCTGCCACATTTCACACATGCAAAATTCGGGGACCAACTCTGCCGGGGGTCGAACACGGATCACCTTGGTGGGAGGCAAAAGCTCTGGCCACTGTGCCAATCGTCACCAGCATGAAAATATTTAATTAAAATGTGCTTCTTAATACGTTTTGCCTTGAAAATGACTTTCAAATATTCACTCCACATTGTAAGTAGTCCCGAAATCAACATTTCAGATGTATACGAATGTATGTAGGTATATGTACACACGTTGTTCTTTACTTCTAATTTCGTAGCTAAAAAAAAATGTTAATTCAAAATTCCATACGACTTAATAAGTGCATATCATATACAGTACTGAAGGAGAAAACCAATTAATCGGAAGTCACATAAATCTAATGAGATATGATCTATGTTTCAAAATTTGTATTATTCTAACAACTTTTGGTGCTTGGGAAGGTGTAATGCGTATATATGCGCTCTTCAAACGGGTCTATGAATTCCAAGCAGCTAAAATTCCACGCAATCCCACCGGGACTGAACCCAGTTTTTATAGGCTTAACGTCTCGTTGACACCGAGGTCATTAGAGATGGCGTCACACAACTTTGACACAATGACAAAAACTGGCAGAAGGAACCATTTCAGCCCAGTATCCCAGTTTACATAAGTTTCCCACTCGTTGTATGACAAAAGCTCCTGTGACCACTGAGTTTAATCCTATAGTAGAAATAATAGGACCGTTAAGTTAATTTAAAATACCATCTCTAAAAAATTATTTAACAAAATATTTTAACTATTTTTATAGCTTCCATTACTGATGTACTATTGTCATCCACTTATGAAAGTTGTAACGTTTGCTTGCTTCTGTTTACATGCTTAAGTAGTTAAATAATTTTAGATCGTTTGGTACATATTCGTCTCTACGTAACAACTTGTAACAACTTGGCGCCACTTGGACATTTTTGCTGTACCCTTACACGATCTAGAAACGGCATATAACACACCAAATTCTGGAACACTGAATGTTACTTGGCTCTGTCCGCGCGCCAGCTCTGAGTCCCTGGCGGGTATGCGTTTTCCATCCGTAAACATGTAAATAATACGAGGCAGATATGTTGACACATGTACTAACCCGCAGTAACTTCGTAAGTTAGGACGTGTTTGCCACTGTGTTACTGTAGCGTACATGACATTTAGGAAGGACAATGCATACACGCCGGGGACTCAAGAGCTGGCGCGCACAGTACATGAACTGCCAGGTTTGGCAACAATGCTAGATCCTATGAAAGGAATGGTGTGATGGTAAGAGACCGGTAACCGCCTCGGCGGAGGAGAAGAGAGTCAGGAAAGAATAACAAGGATAAAGATGTGGGGAGGGATGTGAGGAGTTCACTAACACCACGTGATCAAGTATGCGAGTGTGCTGCTCTCCTTTGTGAATCTGCGGAACTATTTCAGCTACGACGAGAAATGATTCTCTAAACACACAACAGATGTGTTAGTATCGGAAACCTGCTACAAGATGGCGGGGACTAATTTCCCTTAAGGAAGAAACAGAGAACCAAAAATAATAACACTTCATGTTTTACTAATAAAACAATGGGTAAAATAAATTGTTGTTGTATTAAACATAAGCAGGAAAAAAAAAACACAATATTAGAAAACATGCATATACATATTTAAATAGTAAATAGTTTTTAAACATCTCAAAACATTATGTTTCTCAATTTCAAATAAGGTACAAAAACAGGTAACAAATAAGAATAACACATCTCATGTTTTGCCAAGTAGTTACACAAAATGATAATTACTAACACATTCAATATAACTTCGAAAAAACTACAAACCTGTAAAAAGTACGTGCACATTATTTGACTGTAAATAATTTGTTAAGTTAGCCAATATATTGCATTTTCTCGCATTTTCTGTTTATGTAAGAAACAGGGAACAGAAAAAATAACTTTCTTCACATTTTACTAAAAATAAGACACATAATAATTGTTAACATATCTAACATAAAGTAGGAAATACTACAAACCTAGAAAAAATACACTATACTAAATTATTTGTTAACATTTCAAGACATAATATCTCTTCTACACATTCAGGAAAATTAAATGAAATAAACATATTTAAGAATTTGTTGCGGTCCCCTTACAACAGAAAAACACAGTTTACATTACTGCAGTGGTTGAGCCAAAAATGAGTCATCACTGTTACTGCCTATTTCTTGATCACTGAATGTGTCTTTATCGGAACAGGCCTCACTAGTATTATAAGTGTCACTGTCATCTCTTAATGTAATTAAGAACTCGTCAATGGCGATCTCAATCAGATGATCTTTTTCCCAATATTCACCTTCAATATTTCTGACATGGTCACAAAATCCAATCCAGTCTTCCTTCGTCACACATTCTACGGCTTCTGTGGTTAGACGCTGAACGACTGATATCGACAACTCTCCCGAAATGTTGTGTAACCGGGCGTAATGCTTTATTTTGGCCCAAGCAAGTTCAATAGCATTCAGTTTGCACATGTATGGAGGCAATTGAACGATAGTAGTATGGCCGTGCTGTTGAAATAATTTGTCAATCGCATAGGTTTTTTGTTTTGGGCGGTGCAGCTCAAGCATTTCAATGAGCATGGTCTTACGCATTGTACCATTGCAAGCAACTCCTCTTTTTTTGCTGCCAAGTAACAATTTCTTGTTTGACACTGTACTTTGAGGGAGGCTTTTCTGCTTGTTTGGAAAGATATGGCGCATTGTCCATAACAATAACTGCATTAGGCGGTAGGTTTGGCAACACTTTCTCTGTAACCCACTTCTCGAAGTTTACGTAATTCATTTGTCCATGGTAGTCATCAGTAGTGGCACTTGCCTTGTAAATTAAAAGACCTCCTGGAAGAAAACCTTCACTAGAACCTACGTAGACAACAATCAGTCTATTCGCAGCATTTCAAGTTTCTAACACACCTTCAACATCGCCTTCCTTCTGGCAGCACCTGTTAAACGTTAAGTTGGTATCTATCCACGTTTCATTTAAGTAAAATATTTCACGACCTTCTCCCCTTAACGGTTTCAGTATTGTTAGATACTTTGAACGCCAAACCACGACATCAGCTCTTTCTACTAAAAACTTGCGTTTATTTTGAGACCACTTCCACATGAAACCCATGTCCTTCAGAAGACCTTGTAGTGACGATTGGCTCCACTTCCACCCAATTCTTTCGCGAAGAATTGGCATAAGTTGGCTACTGTCGGTGCAATTTTCTTCACCAAATAGAATTCTGCTGTAGCATCTCGAATGACTCGACGATCAAAGCTATCAACACAGACTTTTGTGGTCTTTTTCGGTCTGAAATAAACACAAATTAGTACATCACTGTCACTATATTGATTTAAATTTTAATACCATTGAAAAATTTTCATCTCACAGATAACTACCTGAATGCATTAACACCGCAAAAGCTTCCTCCGTAATTTAATGTTTATAATTTAAAAAATAAATAAAATTAGGCCTACAGTAAAATATTAACGAAAATATTTAACGTACTTACATTCTATATTATTTTGCAAGAACAAATTGCCAACCAAATACTGTCAAATAGGACCATCATAATAACTATATTTGTACTTTATATACATTTAAGTTAGCAGCAATCTAAAATACTTTTAAAAAGTATTATTTTTTTTGCCATTCCAATAAAATTTTTGAACATAAATTTTCCCATTTAAAACACAATGCAGGCACCCCTACTTTCGACCCTACGCAATGCCTATATCTTTGCTTGGAGTATTGCGGCAATGCATTTTTAATTTTAATAATAAATCAACAGTAATAAGTCATCAGGTTTTCTTGCCAAGAGTTACCGAAAATTTGAAGTCGCACATGGGAAATTAAAGGTGAGATAAGTTAGCTTACAGTTTCGCGACAGCGAGCTAATTATATACGGTGACAAAACTTTACGGTACAACGACAGAAGTTGAAAGAGGAGTCGGCCATGGCCTTTGCTACGGAAATATCCCAGCATTCACCTGGAGTGATTTCCGAAACTGTACGAAAAGTGAAGCGACACTCTTTGTTTACTCTCACTTTCTGCAATTAATAGTTTTCAGGAGCATCATTTCAATACAGACTAACAGCTTTCTATTACTTTTCAATTAATAATTAAAACTGTAGTAATTAATTTCCACGTTTTCTAACCAGAATCTCCCTTCAATTTCCTTAGAGGACGGAAAAAATAATACAGCAATCATTTGTTACTTTCATTTTCGGCTCTAAATAACGTTATCAATCTTCGTTCGCTAGGGGTACCTTTGAAATGCACGCTTAACTTATTTTTAATAATAAAATAACACGTCAATAGACAGACATCAGTTTGTATAATTTTACACCAACACATGTATGTGTGTTTGTACAATAATGTCACTTAAAAAAATGTAACTAATGTATGTAAAATATTCATGCCATAGTAGGGTTTTTTATATGCGGTATTCTTAAAGGTGAAAGTACTTTAAAATTTTTGCACTTTGGTGTCGCCATAAAAATAATTTTTTTAGCAATACATTTTTTCTTTTCACATAATTATCAAGTAATATATGTTATATAATACAAATTAATGTTTTTAATTTTTTTTTTATTTTTCAGAATCAAAAAAAGGTTACAATAAGTGAAATCTAAAACAATTTCGTATTTCTCTTTAGATCTTTAGCTTGCACTACATAGTGTCAATGTTTTCTCACTGTAAATTTTTTTACTTCGTAGAGATCCCAACACCTGGCCTTTGAAACAGCAATACGAAACTGAAAACACTAAATCACTACAGACTTTTAAAGATACTGGGTGTATTGACATGGAACTAGTTCAGGAATACACGTAAGATTTTATTGTTTTTTTCTTGATATAAACAAATAATATCTAAGCACGAGGTACACAGTTTAAAACACCCTACTTTTATTGAAAAATTTTTTAGAGATTACTTTGGAACTTTCTCTGAATACGTTAGAGGTTAGAAGTATAATTTCACATTATAGATGTTTTTAACTACGTGAAGCAAACATAGAACATTATATTTAGTTTACTCTCGATAATAGTATTTTGAAGCATGAAAACTTGCATGCATTTACTTTCGTATAACTGCACTAAAACAATACAGTTTCACAACAACAGTGTGTCAAAACAGCACGTTAATAATATACATAACTATTAATGTTGCTTTGAGGGAATTTTTACACCTACCTACATTTTTAAGTGTAATAATACACCAATCTTCTAGTAAATACATCTACATATTTAATGGTTTTGAAAACATAAGTATAGGCGTTTTATTATTCCTAGTAATAATTGTGTAAAATTGCACCTTATACTGTAGCAGACTGCTGGTTGGACTGGTCTGAAACAAGTAGTTTGAGCCTGCATGCACTTGACTTAAAGTAAATACACGGGCCGCATTCCGTTACTGCTGATTTCACTAATTCAGTACTCTCAGTAACGTCAGCAGCAGTTCCGAAACTACCAGTTGTTTTCGCGGGCTTTCGTGTAAGCACCCTGTGCGAGGCTAGACGACTACCGAGATTACTGGAGCTGCTGAGGTTATGTAATGTAAGATAAGTGATGGCCGAAGTTTTAAAAATGAGTGTAGAACTTATGGATGTTACGAAGGTTAGGTGATATAATTACAGGATTTTTGTGACTGTGGGACATGTACAACAATCTAACTAAAGTAATACAAGGTCAACGTAACTATATGTAAGTGTATATAAGTATATATATTTTTTAATAGAAGAGGTTACAATGACCATGCATTCGTAAACTACCCTAATTTTTGGGTATAATACGATTTAATAAATTGTGTTACAAGCCAAATTGCTTCTCTTATATCAGTTGATTAAATTTGTTGTTTATATTTACAACCTCTTTTATTACTGTATTGCTGATCGTTCCAAAACTATTCTCACTGAGACAAACACAATTTCCACTAACACTGAAACAATCCCGATACTGCTGGCAGTAAACTCAGTAATCTCAGTGATTTCAGCAGTAACGGAACGCGGCCATAACTAGCTATTTTAGTTGACTTAAAAGCTTTTTTTTAAACTTCAGTAAAAACAAAATCATTTCAACATAATAAATAAGTGATGATACAAAGACTAGCTGTTGTACTTTTCCTTTCAAAAAAAGTACAATCACTTAGTAAAAGTTACAAATTTACAGCACATGGACCAACAGCATTAGGTTTCCTGCTGCGTCCTGTAGGTGGGTGAAAAGGTAATAGTGCATAGTGATAAATCAGACTGTAAAACTATCTTGTACTCACCTTCGTTTTCCTGGAGTTGTTCGACGTTCGCCAGGATGTTTCCTATTTTCTCTTTGAATTCTTCCGATAGAAGTCTTGCTCACTCCTGTATAAGTAGATGTTCTTTCTGTTGATTTATTTAGAGGAACAGACAAACATTTATTCTTCAATTTTTCATCACACACCCTAATAACACTAGTAATTATGTCCCTTTCCTCGCTGTGCAACACTTTGTTGAATCTTTTCGGTCGCGTGCCACTGTCCATTGTCAACAACCCCTACTGTAACTAATATATTTGGAACGGCATGAAGCGTAGGAAGAAAGTGAAAGCAGGCTCCTCTACCTCCCCTCAACTGCCCCTTTCCCCCGGGAAACTGCTCACCTAACCCCCGCGCTACGAGCCGTCTAGACGTTTGAAACCGACAGTATGTATGTATGTATAAATGTATGTTTCTATGCATGTATCTATGCATGTATGCACATATGTATATAGACATACCTAATAAACAATAATTCTGCTATACATTTTTGAAAACAGGAAATGTTCTTCATTTACTAAATCCTTAGTATTCATCATCATGTGTAGATTAAAAATGAAATAAAGTATTCTTTTTATTCATATTATTGTAACAATTAGGTTTTGTGAAAAAATCCACATTATTTAAGTTACAAAAATAGAGTGTAAAAAAGTCAACTTTTAATTTAAATTAAATTTAATCAGATATTTAAAAAATCACATGGTTTAATTCATGACTGAAAAAACATACTCGTAAAAAACCTTGTAATTTTTTCGAGGATGCGTCCTCTACTTTTTTTTTTATAATTATTTCGTAAGAGTAGAAAAATGTTACAAAAATTATTTTTGCAAACAACCGTCTTGTCAATTTTTTGGTCTGCACACGCACAACGAGAAGCGAAAATTGATTCTTCGGTTGCATTAAAGACAGGTAGAAAATGATGCTATGTCGTCCTATTTACAAACCATTTGACAGTTAAAGCGCAATCAGCTGGCAAGCATCTAAAATTAGTTTATACCTTGCGGTTGATTGACAAGCCCCAGGTGAATTACTGCAAACAAAGCTTTTGTAAGTCTCGATACGACACTCTAAGCTCTTACGTTTGGCAGTCTTTCGAAAGACGACAGTAAGAAGCGTGAGGTGGAGTCGCTGCTAGCTAACAAGTGGTTAAAAGCTCTTCAGAAAGTTCTTAGAAATGGTTGGGCTTAATAGTTTTCTATCGAAACTATTTAACCTAAATAACACCCCGATTCAAACCAAGATCCTCTTGCGTAGCAACTAACGCGCGAACGAACTGCACCATGGAGATCTGCTAGTCGCTTGTAGACACGGGCCTCAGATTCTCGATTCACGAAAATTAGACCATCCGAGGTCCAAATATTCCTCAGGCCCCATCTCATAACCGCATTATGTACTAACTGTAATATTTGCAATATTCATCTCTCTCACACAACCTAAGTACAACTTAGTAATATATTTTGTTGTAGAATTCAGACATTTTAGTACAAAATTCTTTATACCGTTTTTTTCATCATTATTGTGCAATGAGTTGTGAACCTATAAATATTGTTTTAGATACACAGAATAAAAACAATGAAAGCCGTATATAAACAGTCAGTTAGGCTACTGTCAATTATAAAAAGGAGATGAAAATTAGCTCCGTCAAAATTTAAGGCCCTTTTGCACAATTCACATTAACAGTCACATAGTCTTAAAATGCATTGCCAAGACGAAAAATCTTATATTTACTTAATTCCGGGTTAGAGTATTTTTAATGCGAAATAGCGTCCCATGATACTCTGTCATTAATACCAGAATATTCGGAGTTCACTTAATTCTGGTTGACATATTTCGACGTCTTGAGAAACCGCTAGTACTGAAACGTACCTGGAATAGAGTCAACAACAGTTGACCTTATTCTGGTTGACGTAATTCCGGTGAATTTCAAAAAATATACCAACATGAAAAATCTGGAATAGAGGCAATTCCTGGTTGACTTAATTCCGATAAGATTTTTGTGCTGAAAACTACGTAGTTAAAATCCAGAATAGAGTCAATTGTGGGTTGACTTAATTTCAGTACAAATTTCGGTTTAGAAACTGTACACTTCAATACCCGGAATAGAGCCAACTCAAAGTTGACTTAATTCCGTTTGGGGTTTTGTGTTGAAAGTACAAATCCGGAGTTGGATCAATTCCGGGTTGACTTAATTCCGGCCTGTATACAAGAAAAAATGGAGTTGAGTCAATTCTGAGTTGACTTAATTCAGGGAGCCAATTCTTGAAACGATACGAGATTATTCCATTGCGAATTTGATCGGAATTTCGTAATGTATTCCATTTTACTGTTCTCGAGTGAAAATAAGCTCAAAATGTAATTATTCCATGCGGAACAGTCTCACATGCTCTTAGGGTCGAGAGATGCGACTCCGCAATGCCTACGACAGCCATGACACTTTTACCGTGTATTTCTACAACCTCACTCCTTCAAACTGACGAAATAAAGCAATAAAGTAGTGCAGGGTGCCCGCGCGTATTTTTAAATTATGTTAATACTTTGCTTGTTAATTTAAACATACACAATTGCAACAAATCATTAATTTTATCATGAAACATGCTTTTAACATTACACATATGCATAGAACAGTATTATATGTATAACGAGAGCATAAGTATGAGTGATACTATAGCGTACTGGTAATGGCGCTTCGCTTGATGCTCTGTGCGGAATATTTTTGAAAACAGATTCGAGGTGCTTCACCTTCCGATCGCTTTTTTTATGTAGCAAATTATTTGCTCATTTGTAATTTTATGAACAAAATAAATATTTTTTAATCATTGTAACGTAATTATTCAAAGTTCCATACTATGTAGACCTACTGTGATTTTACTAACCCAAATTTTGTGTAGAAAATTCCGCTCAAGAAATAACCAATAAACCAACAACCTACTCTTAGTTATCTCTCCTTTTGTGGTGACTTAAAGTGTGCACTACAAAAACAATTGTACATAGCAAATTTAATCTTTGCAAACAGCCGTGCTCATTAAAAAAGGGCAACGTCGTAGTGTTCTTAAAATAGAAGCAAGACGGCAGAAGTATCCTGATTTTATAATTAAATGTCTCTTGATAAAGACTTTGTAACTACAGTAAACCCCCGATCTAACGACATCGGCGATCTAATGACATAATTTTCAGGAACCGTGGAAAAATTAATATTTTAAAAATTTATCAAAGCTAAGCAAAGTGAAATAGATCACAGTAAAACATTAAATAAAAATAATTATGCGTATATTAAACAATAACATAATGCAGTTATCATTAATCAGTAATATGCAGCTATGAAACAAAAAAAAACTGTTCAAAAATGCTAGAAACTTCGGCTGGAATATGGCTGAAGCGCGCGCCGGGTGCGTAGGCTGCCCGCGCAACACCGACATGTGTGACGTGATGACTAACGCTGCCTTATCTCCTAATGCTCCCCCTCACTTCTCCGTGCTCCTTCCTGCCTGTACTTCCCTCGCACACTCCTCCACGTGTCCTGATCTCAGCTATGCAGTTTGATACGTGACGTGGCATAGCACTGGTAATTTACAACCTTCTTTGAGGAACAGTGAAAAATTCGGGTCAAGAAATCGAAAACGTAAGGAAAATGGTCTGTGTTGCAATTTTCTTTGTGAATTCTGTGCTGTAAGAAACACGTCTCTATAACATCTTGGCCGTTCTACGCCAGCCAATAAACATTCACCCCCCTTCCCCCTGCACGGCGAACAAGCCAGATTGTGCTTGCGTGCGCGCGCATCAACTGCCGACTGCCTGACAGTCACTTGCAACTTGCGTCTTGTCTCGCCACAAAGCAGACACACATGTTTGTTTTTCCTCTCCCACTCGGCAAATCTCCCATGTTTCCGTGTCTTGTGATAGTCCAGGGGGATGGGGGTTGAAGAGACACGTTTTTTTCGCCCTCATTACAGCACGGCAAAAAAAAAAAAAAAAAAAAAAGGACCAGCAGTCCATAAAAGAAAAAAAATCCCGCGTTATCTCATATTTTTTTTCTCTAGCTACAGTGATCTCGGCTTGACCTTGACAACTTTCGCTTGTATTATTGATCACTCTTCATGTGGCTATGAAAGCGCTGCGGAGTAAGAACGGCCTACGACGCAAACACAACAGTCACGTCGCCGTGTGCGGCATGCGGGCTGATAAGGTTTTTGTTTTATGCTCGCACCTCGCTCGATGGTGGAGCAATAAGAGCGACTGCAGCCAGCGCGCCGAGAGGCATTTCATCTCTATTCGCAGTACAGAGCATTAAACTGGTGTGTTGTGCATAGTTTCTTGACTTTTCCAATAGGTCTACAACTTTTAGCGACGAGTAATTCAGTCGTTATTTTATATGTGACAGCGCCTCGAAATGTCCATTTTTTGCCCTTTTGAGTGGCTCAAAATTCGCGTTCACAATAGGCATTCCGAGTTTTTAAAAAATACAGACTTTTTTTAAATGTTTGTTCTTTAATACACACTTTTGTTAGTATCACATAAATGCTTATAATGACGACAGGCTGTAACAGTTCTTGCGCAATAAAAAAAAGATTCAATTGCTGTATTGGATGGTTTAAAATCGTTGCCGTATACATTCACGTCTGAATGTGCTTCCCGCGAGACAAGCAGGTGCAGGATGAATCACGCGTGCACGAGCTGCCCTGAGGCATGCCAAGGCCAGCGGCCTGGCCACTCCCCTCCCCCATCCTACATAACACAACCAGACCGAACGCGCCGCTCTGCCACGCACGTCACGGTGCGGGATTGTGGAGCACCATTTTATTTGGAACACACCTTTTCATCGTACTAAAATATAATTTCAATGAAAACTTTTTTTAAGTCGGTAATTGTTCTAAATAAGTTTTAGAGGAAAAAAACACCATTTGGGGGGGGGGGGTCAAATTTAGTTACGTCGGGACTACTGACATCGGCGATCTAACTACACAATTTCCTGGCACCGTGCAATGTCGTTAGATCGAGGGTTTACTGTATTTGTACGCAATAATATTGCATTACAAAACACGATGCTTGTTAATTATATATATATATTATCTTTATAATTCCGTTCACAAGCGTGCGAATATTGTGCGTGACCACAGAACAAACAATTTTTTCCTCCATAGAGTGCGTTCAGTGCGTCACACAAGTAGAGCATTCATTTCACTTGCAGGTTTCTGCTGCAAGAGTGTAACCGGAAGTTCGAAACTCAGGAAGATCTCCCACTAAGATTCCCCACTTCGGAATTTCAACTCAAGAATACCATTCTACCATAGTGAGATAAAGGTTTCGAAATTTAGTAAGTGAAATTCGGCAATTTGAAATAATCTCGTAACAACTCGAGAATCGACCCCCAGAACCCCCTCTTTTTCTCTGACCAATAAGAATAAGCCCTACCCTGTGTGCTACGCAGGTAAAATCTGTTGTTATTGGCTAATGTTTTCCAGTGGTGATGGCTGAGGCTTAGTTATTTTTTGTTAAAAGTTTATTTCTTTTTGAATTATTGGTAACCAAATCTTTTTCAATTATATGCTTTGCTGCCAATACATTTCTGTTACTAACTATGAATGCAGATTCTTTGATTTTCCTATTAATTTTGTTTGTTTCCTGTGTCAGCAGAGTAGCATTTACAGAAAATTTTGTGGCTATTGTCCTAGGCATGTTCTGCTAGTTTAGATTTTTGAACTTCATCCTTCTTTACAACTTTATTGTGTTCTTTTATACATGTAGAAATGGGTCCGCCAGTCTCTCCAATGTGTGCACAGACACATTCAAATGGGGTCTGATACACACAGTTTTGACCTGGTTTTAATTTTGTAACTTTTTTTATGGAATCGTCTGATTTGAATGCTGTTTTAGAGTTCATATTTATTACCCAATAATATAATTATTTCCAAGAGGCCAGCCACGAGTTCCCAAAGGTTTTTCGGTTGTTAGTTCATTCAGGCCTGTACTTGAAATGTAATGTTTAAGATTTTGCTTTACAATGACGCGATAACCATTTGCTGGCAGTTAATTTTTTTTAGTGTACATGTTCATCTGCTACTGATTGTTTGTGCATGCAGATTTTTTTCAGCTCAGCTGGCTAAAGTACACATAATGCCAGTCTTTGTGCTTGTACAGTGGTTGGAGTTGAAATAAGGTATTGACCAGTATGTGTTGGTTTCCTGTACACTTTCTACATTTCTACATTTGAGAAGAAAGCTAATGTCTGACTAGCATGTACCGTGACACTGTATCTACTATGCTTCCTGTTGCTTGGATTCGACTGCATTGTAACAGTGGGTTTTAGGACAAGTGATGAAAGCTCTCATGCATAACTACTGATGCATATATGGTCGGAGGTATACACAGTTTTTACTGGAACTGAGATATTCTAAGTCAAAATTTACTTTGTAATTATAAACCTGGTATAATCTACTTTTTCTAGATTCTTATATTTCTTCAAAAGTTATGATTTAATGTCTGTTCTTTTTATAGGATATAATTCTTCTACTCTTACACTAAGTTACTTTAAGCGAGAATGTGTTGGACCCACCAAGAATTGAACCCGGATTGCTTAGGTTCAAGGCAAGCACTGTGGCTTGGGCACTACTGCGGAAAGAGGATAGTTGCACTCAATGAGAGTTCTGGTAATTAGAAAACACAGTGCTTTGCGTGCAGTCCAAGAGCAGAATTTGGAAGACACTATTACTTTGTCCAAAATGCAATAGATATTTTATTTTCCTTTCGGTAAATGCTTCTGAAATTTTTCTGCCAGCTGCTGAAAAAGAACATTTTATTTCTACTACCCCATTTTTCCTAATAGGACAAGAAGACTGCTTTTCAACAAAAATGTGACACTCATTTATAGTGCAATATTTTCCTGTAACTCAAGTTGTTTCAAAGATATATTTTCTTTTTCTGATTTGTTTCCATGTTGTATTGCCGGCACATGAAGGAGATTTGAAAGTATATTATCATTTTTACTTAAGTATTACATCATGTTTAGAGCCTTGTACAATGCACATTTCCAAATTTGGAAGCAGCTAACACATTAATTTCAAGCAATTAAGTTATGCGCTGCCTGCTTGCGGTAAAGTATCACTTTCTAGTTGGTGCCTTTCTATTGAGGTTTTGGTAGACAGTCATGGAATTTCAACTTTTCACTCTAGTTTACTTCTGGATCCATGTCAGATTGCTGGCAGTGATGACCACAACTCTGCAAAGACAGTACTTAGCTAGTTGATGACCTCAGGTTACCACCGCCTATGCACCTTCTGACTGCTAATTTTTTTTTCAGTTTGTAATACCTTTTAATTTTTCTTCTAAATTTCACTCATTTGTCCACTTTTTAGACTTATTCCATTATGAAGTGTTTTGTGTAAGAAATTTTGCGGTGTCTCTGTGCTACGACTGCTGCACCATATCATCCTTTGTAGAACTTCTTTGTTGTGTAGTTTATACTTTTTCCACCAGAATAAAGTATTCTTAACTATGGAATTGAATTGCTCATCATCATTGTTATTAATACTGTTTAATATACACTGTGAATGCATTGCTAAGAAATGTGCAGTGTTCATTTTGCCGCAAAGGTAACTTTTTTTTTGAAATTGTGACACAAGGTTTCCTTCGTCTTATTTGCCCTAACAAAAATAACCTATTTCTGCACAACGCTTGTGTTCGCCAAATACATGACTTAGTAAATTTTCTATTTCAGCTCTTCCTAATCCCAAATTATTTTTCTCTGCTGTTGTAAGATATCTTGTAAATTTCTGAACGAAACTGACTTTTTAACACAATACACTAAATTTTTTGCTCTTCCATCTACAACCTTTTTCAGACTTCCTGTTCGAGGTTTAGTGTTTCCAACACAATAAACCATTTTCTTTCTAAAATTTCTGAAAATATGGTTTTTGCATTTAATACTCTCAACAGTGATATTTTTATATGGTCTTGAATAAAGGATTTTTTTTTATTAACACTGCTGTTGCCATCTGCAATAATTTGAGCATATTTTACATAGTTTCCAGTTTCACTTTACTTGAACCGGTCACATATAGTTCTAGAGTGCCTACTAGTAGAGTTGCCATAGTGGTTGTTGAAGTATTCATGGGGTTTAAGATGTTTGCCAACAGGTGTTCAGGCACAAATACAACAATATTTATTTGCTACTGCCATGTACCATACTTTTATAGAATGGAAACCCATTATTCCAGGAACTCCAGACCGTGGCATTATATTAAGTTCTTTAACACCTTTTTGGGATCAAAATCTATCAACAACTACATGCAAAAGCAGCACACCATTTTCACCAGCATCTCCTTTGCTTTTCGTAGACTGATTCTTCTGCATTTAATTTCATTTCTCAGGTTGCTGCTCTCTCCAAACCCTAGCACACCTTGTTATGAGACAGTCTTTCGAGTATGTGCTTGTAGATACATATGGCACACCCATAGATGCACAAAACTCATGATGCCTGCAACAGCCTTGCAGTTGATTAGCGACATTTGTAGGAACATTTATGAATTTATTGCACCTGTTGAAACAGAAAGTAATGAAAGAATATAAACCTTGCCTCTTCACATTAATAACAATCTTGTTTGATAATGATCAGCTAAAGTTTGGGTTGTGTGCAGCTTCTTTAGTTAGTTGTGTATAAAAACCACGATATCCACAAATCTGGCACTTACATGCTTGAAATCTATCCATACTAGGTTTCTCTTGCTATTACCTGCAAGTGATTTTTATTTCTCACTGGAAGAGAATGGGTTACAATGTACACCATTACTATAGAGGTTGGTAAAAACATGTCCAGAATCATATTCTTTTGGAATCATTGTGAGGAGCAATAAAGTTAATATAGGAACATTCTCATTCCAATTCTTGGCAAAGAAAAATGGAATCACATGTAGGTATACCATGAGAATTTTTATGTAAACCTGATGGCGTATAGTTCGTCACTGGCATAACTTCTGGCCTTGAGCTTTCGGTGGCAATGAAGGCAATATTGTGCCCAATCTGGAGCAATTCGTTCTGCATTGCGAAACATTGTACTGAATATAAAATAAAAAAAAAATTTTTATACACAAATTATGCAATCAACAAAAGATGTAAAATTATTTGGTGACAAACATTATTCAATAAATTTACACATTGGTTACACTGACTGATAAAATAATTTTTGACCCATTTAAGTTGATATGAAATATGAATTTCTCAAACATTTTACGTACAAGGCCCTGTTATACCAATGAGGTAAAAATTTTCGTTAACGGTTACTACATACAATTTTTGGAAATGATCCTCAAGAGGATATCTGATCATTCAAAGTGAAACTATGAATCCACTGTAACACAATTAGCAGGCGAGTAAATTAAATTATTTCTCCAGTAAGACACACTAATTAAGAAAATTATCTTTGCTGTTAACACAAATTTAGATTCTATTCAGCATATTTTTATTTAAATTTGAACCACTGCAATGTAGCATTGCTACAAAGAGAAAAAATTTAAAAATCAATTTAGTTGCAAGATGAATAGTAATACAATATTTATTTATTTTTTGAAGACACATAACAAAAATTATGTATGTAAAGTATTTCAGTAAGCACTGATGTTATGTAAATAGGTTAATTAAAAACCCCAAACATTCTAAACACTGCAAAAAAATTAATCTCTGTACATAAATTAAAGTACTCAATGTGATATTTATAACCTCTCAAAATACAACATAAACCTCTGGATGCATATACATGAAATTTAAAATGTTACTTCACTTCTATGCATGATTTTTTTTTTTTTTTTCAAAACTGTACCATTAAAGGGGGTGAAGTACATTGAAATGTGTTTTCAGTGACTGGACATTTTCTCTTAAACCCGTTGGCAGCTCGAGGAGCTTTTTGCTTAAATATTGTGGCTACACCAAAACCTAAAAATAAATTTTTGGATTTTGTGCTCTTCAAAAACTAAGGGGGTAAATTGTGTTGTTAGTTAATCCTTGGTATCTCTCAAACACGTCGAGGAATCTATTATTATTATTATTATTATTGCTTCAGGAAGTTGCATAAGTAAACTCACACAATGTCATTTTTGGGTCTTGGAAGTTAAACCTACCAAGAGGTTAAGATAACGGAAATGTGTTTTCAATTATTATTGGCAAGAAACCACAACAAAAATTAATTTAAATTGAAACATGCATGTTCATAGATGTTTTTTGTGACACTGAACATACATATCTGTCAAACAAAATTTTCTTTACTGTAAAGAAAAGGTTCGCAAAAAAGGTTTTTTGACAGCAAATAAATTTTGCAGCTTTAACGTTCATGTAAACTTAATTATCTTCAATGTAAGGACAATTTACATCAAAGAAATACACCTACAGCAAATATAGGTACCTAGATATTTTCTTTGATTTGAACATAGTTATCTTTAGTCCAACCACCAAAGTAATTTTATAGTTGCCATAACAATAGCGTTTATAAACTGCAGTCCAGTCACTACATATGACTGTCTGTACCTAACGTAACACGCGGATGAAATGTTCAATTAGGTGTGCACTCCGATTCAGTTGGCCTATTTCCCTTTTTATCACATTTCTGTTTCTTAGTCATCCTTTTATTTATGTTCAACGGACTACAATGTAATTACTAACATAACGTGGAGCATTTTAAAATTGCTATTGTTAACAATAAACTACATTCTTCTAATCTAAGCTAGTTTTATTCTTCATACTATTCTGTAGTTATGATGAATGGCTGCTTAACAAAAGCAAGTGTACTTCGGCAGGAGAATAAGCTCAGTGAGAACCAGCGCATCTGAACTACTCATAACAAGAATCTATTCACTACTTTACATTTTGGACAGGTGAAGAAAAGCTACATTTTACTCTACATAAATACGACACCAGTTTTAATTTAATGTCTTATTCACTCAGCCCTAACATAGGAGGCAGCAACAGCCACACCCCTCGATCTTGAGTGGGAAGGAGTCAGAGAATTATTATTACTGAAAATTAATTAATACATCATAGAATTTTACCAAAAATGTTTATAATTAATTAAACAAAATATGTTATTAAAGTTACCACAGAAATTTGGAAACCTACAAAAAGTATTGATTAGAAGAATTATTAATTTAGGTTGACAGATTTGAACATTTTAATAATCTAAAAATTATTAATGAACAGGTAAAACTCATCCACATTCTTTACAACAAAATTATTATTACATTCAATCTTCCAATTTCAATTTATGTTTTATGAGTGTGTGGGTGTTCAGAATGACTTTAGAATTAAAATAAACTTGAAATCTAGCATTGTCTCCCGAGTGGAATTATTTAAATTTTACAGTCTCCTTTATAACACTACATAGGAATTACCAATTGCTAATAATTGTTCATCTACAGGCAACTTACTTAAGTCTTTGGCATCTGTCCATCCCTCTACAGCAGTCACGGTGTCCTAACCTAAGTTAATACACAGCCCTCGATCACAGGCTTTGTTCCTCAACACTGACTCATTATCTTCTTTGAACCTCCACTATTCCCTTGCCACTGCAGGTATACTAGTCCTTGGGAGTGAATTGTTTTTACAAGGGGAAGATTCAAAGACTTGACACTACATCTCTACAGTGCAGAGGTTCACATCAAACCTCCAGTCCCAACAACACGTCTTACTCAGAGCAGCAAGGAACCTATGCGCACGAAACACCTCAGCACTCAATTTCACAACCAATGATCCTCGTCACTAGGTGCCAGAAGAAGTGACTGACCTGTGGTAATCAGGTAACTTCTAACACACAGTCCGCTAGCTCTGCACAAAGAGACCATTCATTGCAAAACAGCCGGACTCTGCCTTCCCACAGCAGAGACCGGGAAAAAAATTATAAATGAGACTATAAAACCAAAATTTAAGAATATATGTGATAATATCATAGTTATTTTCATTTAAATCATTGGAAGTGATCCTAAACATCGTATTTCCCAACAGTTTACTAGCACAAACCGTTATACACATATGACTAATTTTAAAAGTTTATTGTACAAGTATATATCTATATTACACTTGTCCATCATGAAGTTGCATATTGGGTGTAGATGATGTACAAGATGTAGCCTGTCAAAACTAAACTCTTATCTAATTCTAAATCACAAATAAAAAAAAATGCCAACTGCATAAAAATGGTTGAAAATACAGTGAACCCTCGATAACTCGGACTAAAACGGGGAAGAAGCTGTCTGAGTTACGATTTGTCCGTGTTATCGAGGGGTGTCCGGGACGGTGGGGTAATCAGTCATTAATCACAAAAAACGCAAAGAAATTAGTACGCTATCATTTCTAAAAGCAATAGAGGCTGCAATAAATACTGCTTTGTACATAACTATCGCATCAAGTTACGGGAGGGCCGCCATGCAGTGGGAAAATTAACGCTAACATGGAGGACTATAAAAGAATGTCAAACAATCTATGCAGTCACATCTTTATTTATTTTTTTATGCTGCTACTTCTGGCTGATCCTTTTTTTATCTCTGTGCTAGAAGCTGGCACCAAGGCACCCTCCTATCACATAAAAATTTACGTCTGGCTGACGACAGCCAATGTGCGTGCACTGTGAGAGAGATAAGAAATGATCATTGGAGATAAGCTAGGGAGGTTGCGAGCGGAAGTAGCCAAGGTCAACTGGTACAGGCTCATGCAATACAAACACCGCACGTGACCACACGCATCTCACACAAGATGTTTACATTGAAAAATACCTTACATCCATATGTCACAGCGTAGGGGCAGCAGCCAACTGCTAGCCTGATAGTTACTCTACCCTCCTACAAAGTTACAAAAATAGTTTTCCTCCTTTACATTAATAAAAACGGTACTGTAATTAACAATCCTTCTGGGTCACTGTACAGTATGTCAACACATTTTAACACTACTAATTTTAAAATTTAATTTTATGTCTGTAAATTGCATCGTAGAACACATAATTGACATCTTTATTCTTACACATATAGTCATATTATAAAGCAATAAAGTTTTAATCATGTTCTACAGAGTTACCGTATTTACTTGCGTAATCGCCGCATATTTTTGACCAAATTATAGGGCCAAAAAATGGCGTGCGGTTATTATAAGGGTTTAGAAACCATACCTTCTAATTTTTTGGCGTAGAATATAACAAATGTACATTTTTTTCTCTATATTTACTCGTTCATAACGTGACCATTTCTTCGAAAATAAATAAAAAGATTTTGTCAGTGTATAGTAAACATGGAAAAATTAAGACAACAAAATCTTGTTAACCCATTCATGTGCGTCACTCAATGAAAATCGTTTAAAATTATCCCGCATAAGACGTTTACATTTTACGGTTCATTACATGTATACTATTATTTCCCGCGAAGTAGTTTATAAACAAATCCGATTCACGCTTAAAATGTTACAACTCTCCAGACGCCTTTACGTTATCAACAGAGCATTATCAACCAGCGAGCGTTACTTATCGTGTCTGGCTCGGGCATGGATGTTGTGTTGTTCTTTCATCACCCACATCGGCTCTTGAAAACATCGTTGTTAAAGGGGTGTAAAACCCTCTCACCAATTTTTCTAAATCTCAATGCGAAGAAATGATTTTTAATTTTTCTTTAATGTCCGGAACAATTTGTTTTGCAGTCCTGAATTCATTGCACATACCAGAACAAAATAATATTCCGTTTATGTGTCATTGTAACCCGTAGTTACCGTCATTTCACAAGCACCATGCTGAAATGTTTGTTTACGACACACGTGTGTGCCTGGCTCGCAGGGGGAAGAGGGAGGAAAGATAAAGAAGTGAGAGGTCGGCCTGCTGCGTTGCATCTTTACTCGCGTGTCGCGCGCCTCGCTAGCAACATTTTACTACTCGGAACTTGCCAGATATTTACTGCAGGATTATTAAAGGCTAAGTAGCGATGGACGACTACGTTATAAAGTTTAATACTGTTCTAAAATATAATGGGATGAATTTAAATACAGCAGAAACGATTTTTCATGCCATTTAAACAAGAAATAATTAATTAAAAATTATTAAAATTTTTTTAAAAATTCTGTCCGAGTGTTCCGAAGTCTGGGACATCGAGGTCCGAGTTATCAAGGGTTCACTGTATATCACAAAGTATAACACGAGCAAGTGAGTTTGACAACAAAGTGTTCAGAACCGCTGACAGTGTGTATGATCTTGATAACATAAATTATTGAGTTACAACAGTGACACATTTGAAAAACCAGTTGAGGTTAGACAGCAACGTGTTAATTATTTTAACCACTTGTGGGATATCATTACTATATTCTTTCTCAAACATAAATTTTTTACAAAAAAAAAAAAAAAAAACTAATTACTGAGATGACAATGAATAGTTGTCTTACAAATAGATTATAAAATAACACCCTTCGTTGTCATTTTTCTTTTATATTTTGAAATGTCGGGATTGAATATTTACACAGAGCTTGATGTATGGTTTAGAATGGTTTTTTCCCTCATTATTTTGTATGAAGTAAATGCCAGCTTGGCTGTCACATGCTCATGTGTCTCTCTGTTTGTCTCTGTTGTGAATGTATGTCATTTTCTGTTCCCATGACAGCAGTCAAGAGCACAGGAGAAGACTCAGTGGCATAAATGCGTTGTGGGTTTACCAACAAAACATCAAACAAATTCATAAAATTTTCTGTGTGTAAAGAGAACATCACGCTGATAATTCAAAAAATAAATAATCTGAAAACGGAATACTGGTAACATACTGTATATGCTACAATAAAATAACAAAGACTACATGCCCATTACCAAATTCTGTGAACTGTGAAATCTTTATTAGTTTACTCCTGTGCCTTTTGGTCTGGCCATGGAGACAAGGGACGACTTGAAAAGAGGCGGAGCTTCAGTCAGGTGTGGGATACAAGTTCTATCTCCATGGATACCGCAGCCGAACATAACCTTCATTTAGTTGTTTGGCTTCACATGTCCCAGATGAGATGTACACCAAGAAAATTGATTATTTGTTTGGAATTTTCTGTTTTTTCAGGTAAACATTAATCTTATGTATTTGCGTATTTTAACGATGAAATTGAAACTAATATTTTATACTCTTGCATGCAAATCTATGAATAAACAACATTTTTGCTTTCTGCAAATTACCAACTAACAAATCAGTATGTTTGTAAGCAAGCTTTGTTTCCCACAGTACTTCTCTCAAGTTGTCCATTGCGTACTATATTATTTTACAATATATTCTACCAGTCATATGTTGCACTAGAACTGTGCTAGCATGGTAACGTGAGCGTAAATAAACCATGGATGCATAGGCCATCTCTGACGCATAACAAAATCCCATCAATTCACATCTGTTAGGCT
Source organism: Medauroidea extradentata (assembly GCA_003012365.1). Lineage (NCBI taxonomy): Eukaryota > Metazoa > Arthropoda > Insecta > Phasmatodea > Phasmatidae > Medauroidea > Medauroidea extradentata. The sequence continues at coordinate 42,237 of PNEQ01127486.1, read as the reverse complement.
TAGGAAGTAAAAGGCATCTATCGATACATATGACGTCCAACAGGGAAACTTCACTGATGAACTGATTCCAGCTTGGGCACAGTTAATCAGGAAGAGGATCATCCCAATCATAGACTGGAACAAAATCTTGGGACGAACAATCACTGGTGAAAGCCAGCCCAATTGATTGAACACCTTGGAGATCTCGGATAATAGACACTTAGAGGTTGCTTCCTTATGTTTAGACGGTGAACACAAAAATGCCAATTGATCCAGGGTAGGGTGCCACTAAAGCTCTAATGTCTTGACCATGGTACCTTACTTGAAATTCCAAGATACTGCTGAATTCCGTAGCTGAACTGATAGCTTCAAGGATTTCTAGTGCACTTGAAGCTCACTGTCTCAGCTGAAATCCACCTCGACTTAAGAGGGAAATTTTGTTTCTGTAATTCTAAGGCTTCTCGGATGCTGTCTGCCCCAGATAGAAGATTATCAACATAGAAGTGGCTCATGAAAATTGGAGCAGCTAGGTGAAAGTTATCTTGTTCATCTTTGACTAACTGTTTCAAACATTGAACGGCAAGATAAGGTGTACAGTTTTCCCCGTATGTACACATATTTGACAATATATCTTGGCTATATTAGCGAAAAGCGAAACTATAGGCTTTCTGAATTGTATTAGCACGAACCACAGATCATCTTGAAGTTTAGGTGAAACCATAATTCCAGCATTCCAGGAGGCATCTGAAGAAGTCTTCGTTGAAGCATCAAACACAACTCTTAATTTTGTAGTCGCACTACTCTCCTTATACACTGGAATGTGAGGGATGTAACAAATCTCATGATTTGGGTTCTTCAGTTTGTTTGATGGAACTGGCTACATGTGACCTAAGGCAGTGGTACTCATCCATAAACTTAACATACGGCTCATGTTTGGTTGATTGGTTGGTTCTGTAACTGACACTCTATCCTGCACATTCATCACACTGTCACTGACCGCGACTCTCCTAAATCTGACTTACCTTCTCAAAATGACAATTGCACCACATACCTGCCATCTTCCCGGCATTCATTATTTACATCCAAGTGATGCTCACGTAAGGATTCTTCCTTGGTGAGTGTGGAGGCAGAGGAACTTCCTCTAACTCTAAAAATTTGTGTATAGTTCTGTTCACATCATCACAATGAACATGCAGAGAAGTTACCGATGATGGGGATGAGTCACTATGAATGTTACCAGAGAGCACCCAACCAAGATCGGTTTCAATTGCCATGGGAGAACCCTCTTCTCCTGTGCAGTGACCTGGTCTAAGTAGAAGTGGGAAAATATCACCACCAAGAAAAATGCCCACTTTCCTTGGATTATTATGGGGTCTGCTATTTTCAGCCCTTAAATGTTAGACCAGGAGGCCTTGGGAATAATAAACTCCTGAGGAAGGCATCTTGTCAATTTTTTGGCATCACAAGAGTATTCACACTAGGAAGTGTTGTGCAGGAGTTAGACTGAAGATTCAGTTGAACAATGCTAGAGACCTTACCTATGCCGTTGGATGCTAGGCCTGACACTGTAACATTTAATGGCTGCTTCTTTAATCGAAGCAGTTGCACACAATCCTCAGTTACGAAGCTAGCTTCTGAGCCAGAGTCAAGTAAAGCTCGACATGTGATTGAGTTAACTCTCCAGTCCTGAACCTGAACTATTGTGGTTGACAACACCACCTTCAAGGGGAAGGACTGCACTGAATGGTGAGATGATACCTCTGTTTGTATGGGTTTGGAAAGTTCATCTGATGCTGGTTCTTCATATAACAATGTATTGTGGTGTCCTTGACATGTCTCACATTTTGATGAATAGCACTGTCATGACACGTGAGTAGCACAACCATTTGTCTTAACAAATTCATACCTCACCTGGACTGAGGTGGTAAAAAATTCAGGACATTGGTACAGCGCATGGTTTTCAGCAGATTTGACACAAGTATACCATGCAAAACTGAAAGATTCCTCCTAATGCCTTGCATTTTATTAGTAGAGTCAGCAACAGTTTTTGAATTTGAGCTTGTTGCTGCAGCTAGTGCACAGGTTCTATGTTCCAGAAATTGCATGAGTTTTTCAAATTTTGGCAACTCAACACAGGTTAATGACAGTTGCAAATGTTTTCTGGAATCACTATCTAACTTTTCCATTACAACAAACACAAGTACTGCATCCCAGTGCTTGACTGGCTGCCCCATAACTTTAAGCAGCCTTGTGCACTCAACCACATTGTCCAACAAGAGATGCAACATACTTACACTTTTGCTGAATTGTTTGTTGTGAAAATAGACGTTTCAAGGTTGCATCCTCACACTCACTCTTGTTTTCATGATTTATAGTTAATTTATTTGAGACATCAATATAGTTGGCGCTACTGAATGGAATAGACTTCAGTAACACAGCTGCTTCCCCTTGTAATAACTCCGTGAGATACTATAGTTTATGGGCTCCCAAAAGGTTCTTACTATTACGAAAAGCAGATTCAAATAGGTCCCTACAGGATATCCAGTTGTGCAAGTTGCCCCCAAACATTGGCAAATGTAACTTGGGCAATCTAACCTCACTTCCGATGTCACTTTTCGGCGATGAAACATCATGCTTTTCTGATCCGACTTCATGGATCTTGACGAGTAAGACAGTAAGTCGATCTAGTGCTTCACCGAGACCATCTTCATGTAGTGTGTAGTCATCATTTAATACAGTGCTAAAATCCACAAGTAGGTTATCAACCTTGTTTAACATTAACTGCGCTCTTTTCTGGTGTACTATTGCTCCACTCGTGTCGCCACTCGCAAGTTTAGCAATGGCGTTCTCTGCACGAGTAATGTTTGGTTTTATAACGCTTTTCTTTGCCAAGAGCTTCTCCATTGTTTTCCGATTCTCAAAGAGTCTTCACAGAATAACAAATGACAGATCTTTCACAATCCGGCCTGGAGAACCAATAAATGTTCCATGAAGTATGTCTTTGGAATTCAGAACTACACATATTTAATATTTGCTTTAAATGCACACATACATTTGTAACTGTTCTTCGATGACAATGAAAACCAAACAACTGCCCCAAAGAAAAGGAAAACAATGTATATAAAAATAACAAATGAATAACATAATACGACTCAACAATGATAACGGTTTACGATCTACCGCACATCATTTCTGACACACATATTTTTCTATTAAAAATTAGATACATTACTCTATTGCCTCACAGTCCACCTCCTTTGCATTCAAAGTATGTCAAGTGAAACTTCTGTTCAGGAGTTATAGGTTTTCATGCAAGTGATCAGACTAACTGTTAGGAAATTTTGTGTTGGCTTAAGATGAGTTTTAACAATGCTAAATATGAAACTCTAAGTCAAAATCTTGTTCATGAGCTGACTACTGTAAAATATAACAAGAACTTAAATGCTATTTTTAGCACTGGTAACAGCCTGCTCAGCTAAAGCAAAAATGGAAACAATTATGATTGGCACACACATCTCCCACCTATCTCTGAAATAATAGCATTTACGTGAAATTGATACAGATGTTTCAATGCAAGTACTGCATAATGTAGCCTTGGTTAAAACATTTAATCATACACCCAAGCTCAAATCCCTAATATATTAATATATATTACATAATTACATAACATTTACATAACAAAAACATGTTAACAGCAGGTTAGGAACCTGAGGCAGAGTACTGCTTGAGGCCCCTAATGTACAAATAAAATTTTGAGAAAAATTATTATCTGACTATAATTTTAATTGTGAATGTAATAAACATTTTGCATAAACCTCATTGTAAAGTGTGTTACGTTACATATACTTACATTAAAGTGTGTTCCAGATACTTGTAGCAATGTAAACATTGCAATACAGTCATTACAGACATATTTTACAGCAGAGAAATGAAATAACCTAAATTTATTTTTTAAGAATTTAGGGTAAGATGCTGTAGCTCAGGGCATTCTGTCACTTTTGCCACCCCTTCCCCCATGCTTTGTCCTCATGCCATTCACCATTTCCCACAACTAGACAACTTCTCTATACAAATATCCAAAACTGAAGAGGTATGTTAAAATTACTCCTTTTTTGGTTAATAAAAAATTATTTAGAATTATGGACCCTTTCATACAAGTTTATACTCGATTTGGCCAAATAAGGGCATACCAGGCCAATCTTTCACACTTTCTCAAAACTCGTTACTACAGTTCAAAACCCCATCATCTCCCAAAGTCTTTCTTAATTTATTTGACGCTAGAACTATTTTCCTGACAAATTAAAACTTGTGCATTTTCCTCCCACTGCACAGTAAAATTGTCAATTTCAATAAGTCTTTGCATTATAATTTTTTTTTTCCTAGATCAGAGCCATGCCAACAAGTGGGCAGCTGCTTGTCCCCCACTTAAGTAAAGCTGGATAGAAAGGGGGAGGGCATATTATGTCTCTCGCAGCACTCTTTCTTTTCCCACATTTTCCAATTTTCCCACACATTTACATTTCAGAAGGACACTGGTGTATTTGTAGTACGGAAAAATGTAGATCACACCCATAGTGTCAAATCATATTGCAATACGAAACAAAGTTTTTTATAGTAATTTCCCTCTCCACACTTGCAGAAAAGTTGGCACGTCCCTGATGTAGGTGTTGAATTCAAACTCCTTCGGTGTTTTTTCCTATAAATACTTTTTTTAATTAATTTATACCCTACCAAATACTGTGCATTAAAAGAGAGCTTGCTCCTATGTTTAATTTTTAAAAAAACTATACACCATCAAAGAGAAGCAGGTTAGAGATATAAACACTTGACTTGAAGAGATGACAGATTTCTTTCAGGTTGTCAGGCAAGTTATTGGCAATAAAGTGGTGTGCTAAACATGAAGTATGGATGCTGAGCACGTGTCATAGTGCAGACTTAGCTGAAAGTGAAGAGATTGACAAGAAGAATATTGAAACCTACATGAGTTCTGGCCAACAACACGAGCATGGGATATGTAGGTAAAACTAATATGGTGATCAGTTCCACACAATCAGAAGGAAAAACTTTCGTTGTGGCCAACAACACGAGCATGGGATATGTAGGTAAAACTAATATGGTGATCAGTTCCACACAATCAGAAGGAAAAACTTTCACATATAAAATTTTTTTTCATGCATTCAATTCAGCAATTATGAATGCCTATGCTCTACCCGTAACTGTTACAGGAACAAAAGTACCTCTTGCTACATTTAATTTAATTCTAAACAGAGAAATTTTAGAAACATTTTCCAAAACCTAGGAGAATGTCTATAGGAGGAAGAATGGATGAAGACATTCCCCTGCATTTATAACAAGAGAAATTTTCATATGGTCATTGAAGCAACTTAGGTGAGAAATTTTTCTACCCAAAAATGTGTTGTGTGTACAAAACATAAAATCTGCAGAGAAACAAGATAGTGGGCAGGGAATGAGGTGTTGCACTTTGTGACTCCATGCGTAGAGAATTATCACATGAAAAGTATTTTTCATGTTATTCATTGTAAACTGTGCAAAAATTATAGTGTTCCCATAAATCAAAATTTGTATTGGTAAATAAATTTAAATATCAGCAATGCAATAAAATTATTGATACAGTATCAAATTTAATTAATTGGAATTATCTAATATAAATCAGCAATAACATTGTTCGAGTGTCATTAATGTAGTAAAGTAACTAGCATTTTATGATCAGCGTACATGCAGACAGTAAAGAAAATTTTTTTTGGTATCTGTGAAATAATCTACTAATCATGACAAATTTATAGTATCAAATTGTTGGACATTCATAAAATAATTAGTAAAACTATTTTGTGATCATGCTTGTGTAATGATTTAATAATGTCAGAATGAGCAGTGCTAACGTCAGTATTAATGCTTTGCAACATTATAACGTACTTAAAAAGTAATGCAAATGGGAGAAAGTCTAGAAAATCTCAGGATAATGAAGTCGGTATATTAAAGTCATCACAGTGACATATTTATAATGCTCATTGAATTGTCAAAATAAAATTGTGTCTGCATAGTAAATTAACTATCATTTATATATAAATATATCAATCAATCATATTTACTGTTCTTGAATGTAACTTCAAAAGAAACTATCATTTTATTAAAGTGTAATGTTTTAGAGGCAACAAGTGTTTGTAGAACATAAAGGTAATAAATAATACATACATAAAATGAAAAGAACACTGTAAAACCCCTTGTAACACACAAAATATTTCAAACATATAACTCTGCAAAATGCAGAGAGCGTGTAACGACAGAGCGAGCCGGCCCGGCAGGAGACTTGACAACGCTGCACGCGGCTTGCCTACCATGGCATTCACACACGCTCACACGTACAGCAAACCACAGATAATGCCTTTACTTGCCCAGCGCAGTCACTTGCACTGAGTACGTTTCTGGTTATTTGTAACTTTAGTGGAGGATGTTATCAGTGCTCCACATTGAACACGTCTGTTGTGGAGCATTAAATAAATCACTGTTGTAACAACAAAAAAGAAAAAAGAAATGTTTGTGTACCATAAGTTCACTAAATAACCGGCATGCTTTAAGATGAAAGTTGTCTAACTCTTCTGCGTAAACTGGTGCATTACCTAAGAGAAGCAGCATTTCAAATGAAATTTCGTTCTTAGCAAAATATTCCTTTATTTTATTACCGAACCAAACTCCAAACAGCGCATGTGTATCAGACATTGTGGTGTTAGAATTCCTGTTAACTGGCAGCTTACTTTTGTTAATTTTTGTAAGAACATGTGGTTTCTGGGAATGATAAACTGCAAGTGGTTTAGGTTTAAAGTTTCCAGACACATTAGAACCAACCATAATAGTGATACAGTCTTTTGCAACCATAAATGCAGTCACAGATTTTTCATCCTTTGAATTAAATGGCTGTTCCGGCATCCACCTCCAGAACAGAGCAATTTAATCTATGTTTAATTAGCTTACACAAATATTTACCACCTTAGATAATATCTCCTAGAAGTTAAGGAAGTTAGCTGCCGCACCATTATCTGCACTTGCAGCCTAGCCTGTGATCTTGATATCAATATTTGCACGCTTCTTGAATTTCAAATTACTCTGTCGTTTTTTTAAGGCTACTGTTTTTGCAATGAATTATTTTGAAGCATAAACAAGAGCAGCTATCAAAAATCTGTTTGGCAGTTTGTTAAAAATTATTTTCACCACGTTGGCAAATTTTTTAAAGCTAGTAATGTTATGGTTCGTGATAATGATGTTTGTTAATTGACTTTTTAGTCAAAACTGTATATTTTGTATTTGAAAAAAAAAAAACATAAATCACTACTATCAGTGTCTCTTTCCTCGGCTTTCCCAAGCAAATCCTTGTGCATTTTACTGTGTAGTTTGAGCATTCATTCATACAATTAGATAACATTTTACCAGTGAACAAACAGTGTCTGAAGAAGTAATATTGTGGTCGTAAACTTTGTGTGTGATAGGGAGCTATACTGCTGTCTGCAGTTGCTGTGATCAATGAAACATGGAGAACAGAGACAAGCAGTGAGCTTCACACATGTCGCGTGAGCTGTTTTGTTATCAGCTGCCACCTCGTCTCAAATTTTATTATGTCGGCGCATCTTGGTAAAAAAGTTGGGTAACTGCGGATTTACGAAAGTTGCACCTTCTGTAACTCAGTTTGTATTCTATTACAGATAAATAGGTGGCAAATTATACATTTAACAGTTTTGACATAACTTAAAAAATTGACTTTCAAATCACCATTTTGAAAATGTTTGCAACTCCTGAACAATGAAGGTTAAACTAATTAAATTTTCAAACAAAAGAAATATTTTGGTTACTGCACTGCAACTAACATCTGACAGATGTCGAGGATAATAACGCAGTATACTTCCAGTTAGTGCAATCATTCTCAAAAAAATTTATGTTGCACAAAGTCTATTCTTAAAGTGATGTTCAATTTACTTCTGGTATTCCCTTAGGTTTACTAACTGAATACATGCAAGCTTACTAACAGAAAAAGAGCATCTTCTTTTATTTTTTAAAGATTAAAGTTTGTTTACATGTTTTCCAGGCAATGTTTTTTTACTTTATAATCTTTACGAGGAATCAAATCACTAAACGTAGAATATTAGATACTGTGTCTGTAATGTAGCAAATTCCTTTGAAGTTAGCCAGCACCTGGAACAAATTTATCTGTAGTAAATATCGTCAACTGGGTTCACTTGAAAAACTTGAAACATTTTGTCCGATGTTTATATTTTTAACATACAGTAGCTGTATGAGTGCGAAGAAACACAATTAAACAAGACTTAATTAATCAGTGTGTCATCTTCATTCAGAGCAGCAACACACAATGCATAAATTTGTTGACGAAAGTAAAAATTACATTCGTGTTTCAAGTAACCCCAGTTGACTGTACCAAATAATCACATTAAAAAAATTTAGTCTGAAATACATTTTGAACTGTGAGCCAGTATCACAGACTACAAAAATTTATATCTGTTGGATATTTGTGTCGCTAGCTATACTATTAGATGGCCAAGGAAAAAAATATTTTGTACTCAAAGAGAGACCAAGTGTATTTCGCCTCTTTTCTATAATTCATTTTTGGAAAGATGCTCTAGTAGCACGATTAGGTCCGAGTTATCTTCTGACAGTCATTTGTGGAATGGGTTAGTATTATTTGGGTTGTTAGCATACTAGCCTGCATTCTATTCCTGCTCTAGAGTCCATAGACGTGTATGAACAATGATTAATACAAAACATAGAAGCAAAGTCCAAAAGTTAAAAGTATTAACTTGTTATTTGCCTGTATTTATTGTAGACAAAAATGATAAACTATTTAGGCTAACAAATTAATATAGTTAAAGGAAAAGTTAACTTATGTAAACTATTGTGTGAGATTGTTAGCCAATTTTAATATTATGATAATGGATAAACATTAAGAAACTGGACAGTTACTGGAAATTAAAAAAGTCACAAAGGAATGCATGTGGACACTATAAGCAATTGAATACAAAATAAGTTTGTGACACTACTCAGAGAAAATAGCTACTGCTTCAGATTTATTCAGCAACATTTCTTGTGTAATGTGATGTTTTTTAGCTTTGTCTATTGTCCAATGCAGTTTATTTTAAAACGTACTGACGATCTTTCCTGCAAGTTTTCAAACAGGACACAACCTCTAAACCATGTTTTCGAACCGGTAGGTTACCATTTTGCAATCGACCGTAACCTTGCGTTTTCAGGTTCAGTTTGAATTTTAACATATGGAGCAATAATAATAACTGACCACTACGCTAGCATGGCAGGACACTTTGGCCTTTGCAGTTGCCACCTCTAAAAGCATGACTGAACACGTCTGCACCTGTGCACATGGTTAAGGAGCCTCACTTGTAGGGCTAGCTGATTAGGCACAAGGGTACGGTAGGTTAGAGACTATATCAACAGGTGCGGGAACTAGTCCTACAACTCTAGCGCTCTGAACGGCACCAATGGACGTGTCACTTTTAGTCTCACCACTGTTCTCTCTCTCTCCTTGTCCGGTGATGTCACACACTGCTGGGCGGTGAGCTGCTCTGCCTAGCTGTCTGGCGTCCCGCCTCCGGCATGGCTTAGTGCAGCATGGCACTCGTTGGACTGCGAGAACTGTCCAGACACACGACAGGCAAGCCTGTTACACCACATCTGCCTGCACTTTCGATTGAAAGTGACCACAATCCACAGTTAATGTCCCTATCCATAAACCTACTCATACATAAGGAAATTCCAACTGGGTACAGCTCCATGCCACAAGCTTTAATGAGAATGAAATTAATATAACCAGAAAGTATAATTTTGTAACAATGCCAAAAGTAAAAACCAAATTTAAAAATACAAACAAAATGTTGTTCATGGCTACAACTACACAAAAAAAAATAAAAGTAACGAGAAAATAAAACTTCTGCAGTTACTTTTAACATGTAATCTAGCTACAGGGTTGGTAGTTGAAGTTCTAAAACAATATACTTTAATACAAATATTTGAGAATTGTCATGACATTCACATTGACATCAGAATCAAAACCGGCCTATTTTTTTCCTGTTTTAAGGTCTGGTCCTTTGGTTGAGCATGACATGAACACCTTTGGTCAATCATCTTCACTGCACCTATGGCTGGGAACTCAGCTCCCAGGCTTGTGTATTCTTTCTTTCCTGCCATCCATGTATGCACAGGCACTATAGGATGGCATCAATGATTAACTTTGCAGCACCTCATGTCAGGCCTAGTCCTTGGGGTGAGCATGGACAGAAACAGCTATGGTGTATCCATTTTGTTGCACCAATAACTTGGAATTTAGCTTCTTGGCCTTTATATTCTTTCTTTCCTCCCATCCATGTATGCATAGGAACTTTCGAATGAGACAATGACTGACTCAACAGCACTTTCTATCTTCATGGGAACACACGTGACTAATTACACTGCTGATAACAGAACTGTTCGTTTTATACTTAATAACAGCTATAATGGCTTATTTTATGTGATTGCAGATATAAACTGTTTTTCTCATTCTCATGTACTTTCTTGCTCTGTGATACATTTTATCAACACTAAAAAATGGTTGCATAACAATCTTTTTATACTGCAGTGTACCTACAAGGTTTAGAGAGGGTATAGCAAAATTTGTTAAGTACTTATCATGTGAGAATAGAGCAGGGTCATTCCATGTCAACTCAACAGATCTTCAGAAATTTTTTCAGGGAGTGACATAATTTTTAAATTTTAGTACTTATTATTTATACAGTGACAAACTGATTCCTAAAAATTTGAAGTGTTTACTTGCAAGACAATTTTTTTTAAATCACCGGATGTTTACAGCTAATAAAAATAATGTTTTTACAGCCAATTTAAAATTATTATTTTAAACAAACAAATTATTTTACAACAGTAATATTATCAGTACTCGTACTGTGTTTGTTTGGGAATTCAAATTTGAATTGAAAATTTTCCTAGGCATAGCCAATTTCATGTTCAAAATTTTTAAAGTTGGCAAATTTTTATGTTAAAAACTTGTAAGCTACACCACCGATTTACGTATTTTAATTTGTTTGTTTATGTTCTATATGCTTTCTGAAAACATACACGAGGACAAATGTAGAAAAACATAAATATGATATTCCCTGCTTAGTCTTTTTTTGAAGTTCCCTCTTTTCTTAAATTTTGCACAATTGGTTATTTTTGATTAGCTCTAAATAAAAAGTGACAAGTGAAAATCCTAAGAATTTTTGTAAATTTTATATATTGTTCTATGAAAGATACTACAAAGGCATTATGTTATTGCAAATGAGAAAATTTTTATGTGTCACAATATACACTTTGGAGTTATTATCATCCCCAGTTCCTTTTAGAATTTTATTAAGGTATGCCACACTTAAAGTTATTTTTCTAGGGTTTCTTCCATATTTTAATAATACTGCTTCCTGTGGCTAAAGTAGGGAAACATACTATTATCAAAATATATTTATTAGGAATCCATACCTTGAAGGACCTGCTTAAACCATTAATCTTAACTGATACAGTCTTTTGACCAGGGTAAAATATAAAAACATAATATTCCCATATCATTATAAAATCTTGTCGCTTCACTGTAGATTTCTGCACAGACAGTATTACAGACACCACAAAACTGTTGTATATCAAGACAATACTATGTTAGTTTGCTCAAGTGTCCTACCCTGTCGTACTAGAAACTGAGATACGTTAAATTCTTTAACAGTTTCAGAAATGGACCAAAATGCAGACAAAATAGGTAATAGGTATTAATATGTATTATTTCTTCTGCCAATCCGATAATGGCAGTTTTACCTCGAGGTCACACAAAATACTAAAATTACGAAATCAGATATTCTGGATATCCAACATTGGAACAAAAATAATACCATTGGCGTTGCAGGCTCATCGTTTCAGGGAGGAAAGGGGCTTATTGGGAGAGTAGTTGAACTCCGGACCCCTCAAAGTGAGGGGGCGCTTGGGACCCTCTCCCAGGAAAATGTTGAAACTTAAGGTGTAACGTTATAGGTTTTGCATGTTTTGTACGAATACAAGATAAATGCATATTTTTATTTTTTTTCATACAGTGAACCCTCAATAACTTGGACCTCGATGTCCCGGACTTCGGATAACTCGGACAGAATTTAAAAAAAAAAAAATTAATTTTAATTAAATTATTTTTGGTCAAAATCATAAGAAATTGTGTCTACATAATTTAAATCCATCACATTTTATTTAAAAACAGTTTTAAGCTTTAAAAGCAGTTGCTCATCGCTACGTAGCCTTTAATAATCCCACCGTAAAATATCTGGCAAGTTCCGTGTGGTTAAAAGTCGCTAGCGAGGCGCGCGAGTGGAGATGCAACTCAGCAGGCAGACCTATCTTTTTTATCTTTTCTCCCTCTTCGCCGCGCTAGCAAGACACGCACGAACGTCATAAATAAACACTACAGTATGATGCTGGTGAATTGGACGGTAGCTACAGGTCACAGTGGTACCTAAAGGGAAATTTATTTTGTTGTGGTACGTGCGATAAATTCAAGATTGCAAAACAATTTGTTCCGGACATTAATAAAAAAATTAAAAGACATTGGTTTACATTGCAATGTAGGCAAGGTGGTGAGAGGATTTTACGGCCCTTTAACGACGTCTTACAAGCCGATGAGGGTGAAGTGAGGTGAATGAACAACACAACATCCATGCCCGAGCAAGGATTCGAACCCAAGGCCTCTCGCAACGTAAACTGGCACCTAATCCACTATGCTAGAGGCCGGCGCGATATCGAAAAAAAAAGGGCAGAAAGGGGCATTTGCCCAGGGCCGCACATTCTAGATGGCCTCACTTTTGAAAAAGTTATATGATTAAAATGAATGAGCTTTTATTGAGTTCCCGTTCATGTTGATGGTATCTGTGAAATTTATTTTAAGTGTAAAGTGTGTGTAAAGATATCACTGATATGTGACGATGCAGCTAGTATGAAGGGAGGCCTACAAGCGCACATTTATCACTTCAACCACGGCCGTAGACTTCAACTAAATACAAAAAAAAAAAAAAAAAAAAAAAAAAAAAAAAAAAAAAAAAAGAGGAAAGATAGACTGAAATTTAAGTTGCTCCTGGCCTTGTATTCTAACAAAGAGGCCCTGGAAAAAAAATAAACAATTTCTCGTAGGAAACAACCAGCTGTCTGCAGACACTGTGACAAGCTGATATTGAGCAATTTTTAACGTAAACATATCGTGAGTTGCGCGTGGTCACGTGCGGTGTTTGTATTACTGTTGAGACTGTACCGGTTGACCTTGACTACTTCCGCTCGCGCTCTACCACCCTATCTTATCTCTCTTTCACACACGCACGCACGCACAGACTGTCGCCAGCCAAACGAGAGAAGGGGGTGAGAACTTTTATGTGGTAGAAGGGTGCTTTGGTGCCAGCTTCTAGCACAGATAAAAAAAGATCAGCCAGAAGTAGCTTAAAAATAAATAAAAAAAGAATCTGCCGGCCCAGGTTGTTTGACATTCTTTATTTTATAGTTCTCCTTGTAACAGTGATGATTTCCTCACTACCACCTCCTGTAAACTGATACGTACAAAGCAGTATATTTTGCCGCCTCTTTTGCTGGTAGAAATGATAGCGTATTGATTTCCTCACGTTTCTTGTGATTAATGACTGATTACTCCTCCTCCCCGGACACCCCTCGTTAACACGGACAAATCGTAACTCTGACAGCTTCTCCCCCTTTTTAGCCCGAGTTATCGAGGGTTCACTGTATTTATATTTCTGATATTTTTTTTTTAATTTCATATATACATGCTGATGTTAATTTTAACGAGATCTTAAGCATTTATTCAAGTCGAGAAACAAATGTAATTAATGATTCAGGTTTTTATCAATGTGGATATGCATTGTCTTGCTTCGGGAACTTGAGGAAAAAGCACTTTTTTTATAGGCAGGTGTGCATGATAGTTTAGATTTATCCAGCTACGGCCGGTTGGCCGGGCAGCAACAAGCCGAGGTTTCTGTTTGCAAGTATTGCACCACAAGGTTTGCAGGATGCCCAATAGCAAAGAGGTGTGGGTTTCATGTAGTCTCTAGAGGGCGGTGGATGTATTGAGTAGCCAACTGGAGCACAGTAGTGAAGGTAGGGGCGAGAGGGATGCTAGCAGCAACGCGCTTGGTTTTGTCGGAGTTGTTCCCAGATAAAGTAAACTCTCGCCAGTCCGTAGTTCGAGAATCCGTGGTACTCAAAAATCAGTGGTTTTCTCGAAGCAATGTCGGTTTTGATTAATGCAACGTGCTGTGCCGTGCTGCACTGCACCTAGCTTCCTCGAGTTTGTGCTGCGCTGTGCCACGCTGCTACAGTAGCAAGCGTCTAACGGTACTAGTAGCAGCAGATGCGGCAAGCCCAAGGTCAACGAGTCTTCCCGGAACACAACAAATCGATAAGACGTGCATGGACGCTGCTTCCGGTATTTGTTAGTGTTATCTGTTGTGAGAATGGCACCGGTACGAAAAAAGAAACATGCAACGTTAACACTAAAGCAAAAGTTCGAGATATGCAAGAAATTGGAGCGGGGTGTAAAGGTTTCTGCAATCAAGGAAGAGTATGGCATCGGCGAGACAACTGTGTATGGGATTAAAAAGAGTAGCGCCAAACTTAAAATGTTTAAGTCGAACAGCGAGTCGGAGAAAGGATTTCATGATCAGAAAACACTCCAAATGGCCAAACGACAGGATTTGGACAGTGCACTGTACAAGTGGTTTTTGTTAAAAAGGTAAAAAAAAAAGTAGTGGAGATGATGATAACGATAGTGACGAAGCAGATGTTACGTAAAGTGCAGCCGTTGCTGCTTGGGACACGCTAATGAAATTTTCAGAAAGCAAAAAAGACTGTTACCCTGTGTCAGAGGTAATGCAATGCCATAACCTGCATTCTACCTTCCTTTAAAAAAGAAGACAGGCCATCAAACAGTCAGACATTGGCACTCACATGGTGGGACTATCGACACAGCAACAGAGTGAGCAGACTGCTTACACCTCATGTGCTGTTAATTGCAACTCTAGAAATAATTAAAGTCTACTTTTTGTGTGTTTCCTTAGTTTAATGTGTGTGCAAGCTATTTGATGTAAAAGTGTATAAATATTATTAATCTGTGCATAAAGTGTTAACTGTTTATTTTCTCGTGCCTTGTTTGGAATAATTTACGGTAAGTAAAATTTAAGGTATTGGCTTGTGCACTGTAGTTTACTTCGCCAGCACACGTGTGGAGAAGGAAATAGTAATCCGTGTTTCTGCCCCTCTGTGACAATGACAAGTTGTTTACTACGACTTGATGGCTCGCAGCCGGCTGCCCGTGCCCAGAGCTGGCCGGCCAGTGTTGCCAAACGTGTTCGAGGTGCCGTTTTTTTATAAATTATTTTATTTCAAACAGCGATGGCTTATACCTGTAACTCCTAAATTTACGTTGGGGATATGTTCCTTAAAACCACGACATTATCAGGACGACGTAAATTGGAGACTTACAGTATACGAAACTTTTTTTTTTAATTTTGCAGATTTTTGTCACGGAAAATACAGTATTTCAAAAACCCGTGGTTTTTAGAAATCCGAAGGTCACAAATCCCCGAGACCCCCGGATTTGTAATAGTTTACTGTACTTGGAATGGCTGGATGCTGTTAGAGTTGTTCCCCGGCCTTCGGGATGTCCGGATTCTGATAGGGTGCAAACCCGGTTCGTGCACTGTTTGAACAGAATTATGAAGAAACAAGTGTAGGGCAGTAGCCAAAGATGTATAGAAGTTTTTTGGAGTGGCAAATTAACATGCACATGTAACGCCGCTGTCGTTTTTTCTTTCAAACCGATTTTTGGTTGATTGAACTCTATTAAATTTTTTCTTCCACCTGTGTACAGGGCCATTAGGGTGTTTGGGTATGGTTTTCACCATCCAGTATTCGTCTTTCAGTTATTAAGATTTGGAAACTGTATGATCTTCGTTTGGATTTTATCGGTGCTAAATTTATTCTCGTCAGTTTTCTTTAAGATGTTTTTTGGTCTATTCTTTAATTTTTGGGTTCCTGAGTGCCCCAAGGAATTGATTTTGTATATTGCAATGCTATGAAGAACTTGTGAAATTTTGTTCGAAACTTTCTGACAGTAAATCAAGAATACGTGTCAAACTATTTTAATTTCTTTCATAGTGATGCATAGTTTTGGTTAAAACTGTAGCCTTGTCTCATAACTTCCAAATTAACATTATCTAAATTTCACAACCCAAGTTCATCACAAGAAAATTGGTAAAAGGTGAGTAAGGCTAAGAAGTCCGAGAAGAAGAGGAATTCGTCTACTGTTGTGGGCTAAGGAGTTGCCCATTTTCTAAGGGTTCATCTTGTGTTTATCGTATGCTTGGCGAGTACATGTACAAGTCTGGCCTGCGACAACTGGCGACCCAATGGCCCAAGCACGAGTACGAGATTTGACAGTGAGAGTTAGCCCGGTCTGCGACAAAGGTACAAAGTAGTGTTATTTAAGCATTTTTCATGCCTAAAGATCCTAATTATACACCTGGTTTAAATTGTGATTTTTTAGAAAAATTATTTTAGTAATTAATATTGCAAACACAAAGTTAAACTACCTGCTGGGGTTTGTCTAACCAAAACCATTATTTAAATATCACGAAAAAATCCTGTTACATGCTCAGTATTAAGAATGTTTGGTATATGTATGCAAACTTAAATTACTAATAAAATAATTTAAATAATTTTTACTACAGTATTTTTTTGACTAGTTACCTTTAATGTAAAATATTACAGTAGACTGTCAAACATATTTGATAAATTTAATGATATCTACAATTAGCAGAAACAAATTTTTTTAACATACCTAACATCCTTTACTTGCTGAAATTTATGATTATCCCAAAAGTACAACTGATTTATCTTAAAAACATAGTTACAATTTGCCATGAATTACCACAGCAAATAATATTTCACTTATTTCTTCTGGATATTATTTTACTGAAATATTCACAAAGGACTGAGTGAATTAAGTTCATTTTGAAAACTAGTAAAACAAAAAAATCAATCTCATTTTACCTTTCTCTCCTTCACTATTTGAACGTGGAGGGTTCAACTTCTTTGGCACTAGATATCATTGACTTACTTTTAAAACCTTGTAAATCAGGATTTTTCCAGTTTGTTATTCCAGGTGGATTTGGTGAAAATTTTTATAGCACAATTGCTGATAAAACCTCTTAAGTCTACTATTCATTGGTTTCCTTCTTTTCTCAAATTATAACACCTCTCTTTGGTGATCCTCCTATAACCAAAAAACCTTGTACGACTCAGGCCTAAAAACATTGTATTTTTCTTGATCAGAATTGTGAAAACCTCAAAAGTCTTACGTGCCCAAAACCTTAAAAGATAGCCTTCAGAGCTCATCAGTCTGTGTTGTACGCTGGTAGTTAAAATTTTCATATAATTTATTATTTAGCTAGAAATCAAATAAATCACATACACCAGCTGCAATGAAGTCGACCGGAAAGTTGTTTTGGTGGGAAACATAGGAGTCTGAACAAATAATATACCAGTACCTCGCAGACGATGATTTACCTTAAGAAACTAGACACAAGATCAACAAAGTGTCATAACTTTCACAATGCTTTTTGTTCCACTTGCGACAGAATGGCACAGCGTGATCACTTGTATAATTTATATGCAGATAATATCTTGCTAGAAATGTATTATGTTCACATTAAAGAATATATATATTATGCAAGAGATAAGAAACCTACTGATAAGAAGAATGCTAAACATATTTACACAATTGATGCAAAAAGTCGTGTATCCTCTGAACTGGATGAAATTAAATGTGCCTTATTTCACGACATTAATGTTATTGCTATCTGTGGCACGAAGCAGGTGGAGGACTCACAATGAATTAGTTTGCAAGTATACTCTGTAATTTAACCCTTAATGTATCATGTGAAGAAAGAGATGACGTTATGATTTATAGTGTTGGGTGTGGATACCAAAACAGAAAATAGACAGAGGTGAATACTCTTTTAAACCTACCCCGTCAACAAAACATAAAACTAACCTTCATTACAGGGCACACAAAATGGGCAACATGTCAATGTGATAAATATTGTTGGTATTGCAAGGGGCACATTCTAACACAACAATGAGAGTATATGTTCATCGTTATTTGCATAAAAATCAGTCTAGAGCAAGTTATTTTTATTTAAAAGTAGCTATTTACGTGATGATTATCATGTGACAGCAAAACACTACTGCATTAGCATGACGTCACTGCACAGGCACGTCTGGTTCTACAGGTGCCGGGTATATGCTTGTTGGCCGGCACATTGTGAAACATGACTACATCTTGTGCAATTAGCCTTATTTGAAAGAAATAGATAACAATTTTGTAAAAGAACAGTCAGATAGCTTACTTTAAGTTGATACTGTCATGGTATTAAATTATTTCAACTAAAATTACTTTGACGGCGCAGAAACAAAAGGGGTTTAATTTAAAACGTACGTATTAAAAGCCTTACACTTGCGATTCTTATCAGTAAATGTACGGCCTTAAGAGAATCTACATTTATATTAAATATAATTTTAATAGTATAATCACATTTTAAAATACGAACATGTCAGAAAATGTGATGGTAATACATTTTTTACTGAATTACTTTTGAAAACATTTAGTTCCAACACTGTTTGTCGTTCCGTGTTGCCACACCATTATAATATAGTAATAGTGTGTAATATGAAGTCGTACAAGATATATAAATGAATACCATTTTGTATTTTAAGTCTCGCACGTTTGGTGTGATGCATTTTTATAATGAGTGCATTGCACTACTTACAGGAAACAGGCCTACAAATACGCCTATCACCGTGATGTGCAGTGGCACAGCTTGTAACGACAGTACTGTTTATTTATTAGACCCGATAAGAAACGGTGGCGAGCTGAGTTCAAAAATTAGACTGAATAATAATCTGAATGGCCCCGAAATGACGGCCGACAGTGTCTCCGTGGCCGTCATAAGCAGGCAGCTTCTACCAGCACTTGTGATGGCTTGCGGGATGAACTTAGAATATTAGGCCTAACGTGTCGTTCAGCGTGTAGACAAAATTAGTGGACTGTGTAATATATTATTCTTTACAATGTACATGTATTATATATGTCTATTGTAAGTATACATAAAACAATTATTTTACTAACTTTTTTATTTAATATTTAAAAAACACGGAATATTAAATTGAGAATGTGAAGTAAAATTACCATTTCTTTATACAATTATCATAATTTTTTAAATACAAATCACGTTCTAATTACATAATACAACTAGTTAAAGCAATTTGTACTTGTAATAGCAAAGTTCGTGTGTATATATAAACTGAGGTTTTTTCGCAATATACATGATTTAAATTAAATAAATAATTTGTTGCATCATAAATTTTGATTGTATCAGATTTAATAACAAGTAAAACATCATTTACAGATCAACTAAGGAAAGCTACAGAAATTCAGTTGTAGGTTATAGTAAGCTGAAGAGAGAAAGCAATTTATGCACTGTTATTAGTAAATCCTACCCCGGTCCTCATTAATGATGAATACAGACATGTAGACAGTGTTGAGTGTGAACACTGTGCAGCAATATCTGGTAATTAAATACAATTATTTGAACATTACATTTATGTAACTACAGGGACATTATTTGTCAGCCCATAATTTGTGGTTTAATATTGTTTAGTTCCCATTGCATGGGCGTTGCATGAACTCTACTGCAACAATGATAAATTTAAATGTTTTCAGGAGACAGTAAACATGCTGTAGCATTTATTATGTGGTTGCACGGCAGGAGTGAAGAACCTAAGCTAAGATCATTTGTTTTTCCTTGTCTTTCAAAGAACTACGTTACACAGTAAAAACATTTCTTAGGCCACAAATTATTATGCAATATTGGCTACTATTTAGTCCTGTGTTCACAAATATTTTTCACAAAAGCTGTAGCGTTAAGTAGGCACTCAAAATTGTTTTCGTGTGGTAAGCGACAAAATCGGTACGCACTGTTTTATAAATACTACTGAAAATGTTCAAATGAAAATGAGCATTTGTGTATCATCATATTTATTACACGTAGCATATTTTTCGCAGTCGCACATCTGTATTACGGTCCTTGAAAAGCATTTAGTAAAAAATTGGAAATAAACCTTAGGCTAAATTGCTTATAGGACAGCCAACAATGCTTATGCCTGTATGGTAAATAAGATGTTTATTTTATTATTTGTTGCTCCAGATAAACATACAGTGATATATACTTACAATCTCGAAACTAAAGGACTAAAAATATCACAACCATAAAAATACAGGATAACGATGCAGGTGTAATATTATTCTGTCGACATATAATAAAAATAACACCAGTATTTTAAGATTCATACTTACATCGAAATGGTCTTCACAAACGTAAACGCAGTATATTTCTGAGACGTCACTGTAATCCCGCCCGATTGCTCTCAACAATTTCTTCCTCTGTCCGTGTCATTTGGCACATGAATGAACACCTTATCTGTTGTATTATCAGACGTATTTGTGTACGATGGCTCAATACATCATTTATAGTTTCTTGGAGTCATTGGTTTTCTGTGATTTCCAGTATTTGTATCCATTTTCTAGCACGAAGCGCCCTATGTAACCACAGTCTATTGGTTACACGGAGTGGACTGACTCGTGCCTGGGTAGTGACGTCACAATGCGATCAGCCGGCCGAAGCACGTTTTGATGGGCGTATAAATCGTGCTAATTTTATTAGGCTGTATCTTCGGTAAGACTAATTTTGTAGCCTTAAGACTTTGTGGTATAATAGGGGTACAAAAACGGTTGAAAAACAGCAATTACAAAAAAATTTGCATGTCGCCCATTGATATTTAATAGTATACATTACACTATAGAGATACATTTAAGAAAACACTTCAGACAACGTATATGCCTGCAGAGCTGCTAGATGTAAGCTAATGTCATACGATGTGACATATTTAGCATATTTGTTTCTCAAACATTATACCACCACTTTGTGTCTTTTATTGTATCAAGATAAAGAGTGAGGGTCCTAAAATGAATAACACAGTATGATCAATATTTGACTGTCTGAGTCAAAACAGATTTCAAAGGTTTGTGTTCATGGTTTCTTATATATTTTTAACTTTAACTTGTGTACAAACATTATACTGACACCATGTTCA
This sequence comes from Medauroidea extradentata, assembly GCA_003012365.1. Lineage (NCBI taxonomy): Eukaryota > Metazoa > Arthropoda > Insecta > Phasmatodea > Phasmatidae > Medauroidea > Medauroidea extradentata. The sequence goes on along the minus strand of PNEQ01127486.1, from coordinate 20,955 downwards.
GTAAGATTATAAAGATGTGCACACTTTTCATTCAGGAGAATGGTAGCAACCCAAAAGTATATAAAACTGTGAGTTGCCCAAACAATGAAATAATTCAGTGAAGATTATGTAGGATAAACTTAATGTTATTTAATAGCCACAAGTGTTATAACAACTTGTCATGCTTGTAAAAAACCCTTCACGCATTCTGCTTGAAGTAGTTCAAGAACATTGAATTTATAATTTTATATGGAAACATCATAATTATTAAAAAGGTTTGTATCCATAAAAACTAGGCATTAATAGTATTCATTTGTATATTTTGTGTATGAAAAAGAACCAATACAGTTGCTAGCTATGGTGTTGCATGTCTACGAAAATGTTTTTGTCCTCCTGTGAAATTTATTGAAATGGACTTGCAATGTTATATGAGTAAACAGACAATATCCAGCACTTTACTGAAGCTTGCTTTTCTTTCATCTTCCATCTTTAATAATCATTTTCATATTCGAAAAATAAACAAATTAATATATTTAAGTGCTAGGATAGCAACACTGTAATATTATATCAAGTAAACGTCACTTTCCTCCCTGTTATAAAAGTTGGATGCACACTTGCAGCGAAGGGGTGAGAATATGTGGTACTGCAGAAATTTTTCTTTTCACTTTTATAGCCATACATTCCAGGTCTCGCAGATATAACATTCAAACTGGACATGTGTTTGCTTTTCAGTTTCTAGGGCAAGTAGTTTATTACACTGTGTGTTGTGCCGACTATCCTGTTCTATCCTTGCCCCTGTGAGATTCCAATAATTGCCTTGCAACTCAGTATGAGTCGTCCTCAAGGTGACTACGCAGCGCAAAAATGTGAAACCTTAGTTTAATTCTGTCTGGTATTTATGATCATCTTTACACATATGCAAGTTTCCTGGTGTTTTGTCATTCATTTAAATCATTCAGCACTAGGGTTAAAGAAGATATTTTTTATTTGCACTTGTGAAATAGAACAAAGTTATGATGTAAATTTTGTTACCATTTCTTTAAAATTTCTTGTCATAACAAATAATATACTGAATTCTATAAAAGTAAATAATTTTTTTAATGTTACTTTTAAGTATAGGGGGAGAACGAACAAATCCCCATTTCTCCCCTACCTGTTATGCCTGTGGAGAGTATTACAGCAGTAACAGACTGCTAGTATTACCAGCAACCTAACTAATACAAGGAAATTAAGTAGCTATAGTCTCAATGTCCCTCATGCAAGTACAGGTTGGAAGTATTGCTAAATTTTGATTGGATTAAACGATTAGAGGTTTCTGTATGCTAATCACCATTTACAAGTTACTCTATTACACACAATGCAATGCACTGAGAAAGTTATTCTTTCAGACAAGTAGAAACTTTGCTAATTTTACAAATCTTACTGACTCGAGAGAGTTAGTTGTAATGTACAAATGAAGTAGTCTGTGAATACATGAATGAGAGTTTGAGAAAAAGATTGAAATATTATGTAAATCATCAATACTTCCTTTTAAACTGATTTATTGTGCTTTGTTTGTGTAAATAATTTGCTCAATAGAACAACAATCATTTAGCTAAAAAAATTTAAATATAAAATAAAAGAAACCCGTAAATTATTTAAGAGCTGTGCATCTCCTGACCCTTCACCATCCCCAGCTAACAATGCCTTTGATATTACTAGAATTTTTACTTTTACATGTACATAACAAAACATATTTTTGTAATTGTGGTAGTTTGTTGATTAAATAGAAACCATGCTATATTGTTACAAGTGACACTTTGCAAATAACTCCCAATGTACCAATATCCAAAGCCGCTAACTATGAATACATTGCCATTACACAAGAATATTGCTACTGTGTGCACAGTGTTGACATAATTTAAATGCAGCATCACACTAAATTGAAGTGGTGGATTTCTGGCATGTCTCGGCACGATGATGGGTATTATCTGCAGATTGCAAGTGACCAAAAAAACTACACAATCAAAGACAGCATTAATTCTTGGTTATTATAATGCCCTTCCAGTAGAGTACCAATCATAAAACAGTATGAATAACTTACAAACAAAAATTACTATAGTGTTATCGCTTTTAACTTTTAATTTACAGCTTATTGAAAACAGCCAAACTGAGCATGATGATAATGAGATAGGCAAAAATGTAAGTTTAACAGGGCAACGCACCCATGAGAAATGATCATTTTCAAAAATTTGGTTATAGTACCATAGAATGATAGAATGGTAAAAAAATAATAAAAATAAAATAAAACACCACTCCATAAGTCAGTATATATTAGGGTCACTCCTGGGAGTGTCTTTATGTAGACAGAGGTCTGAAAGCAGGGATGCCAGCAGTCAGTTGCCTGAACTTATCAAGTGCTGTTGCGAGTGGTTGGAACTTCCTTCCCTTATTTTTGTGCCATCTCGCATCTTCGTCTGTGCTATAGCATTGCCCTGTCGCTCAACACAAGCTGCAGGCGCTGGTGGTCAGGAAACAGTCGGGAAGGACCATAGCACAGCATGGTTTAATTCCTCTCCAAACTTTGCCTCGCCAGACACTGCTGGTTCATTCTATGTAGGTTTTTGATAACTTGATTTCAGAACTTATTAATTATTATATGTTATAAAGGTTCACAAGCAGTTCAACTCAAAGTAAATTTTCAGTCTCTATTAATACTTAAATGCTCAAAGATCACAAAATGTTCCACTCAAGTTTACACAAATGACAAATTAAATAGGCCTACCTTGGATTGACAAGTGTAATACTTTAGATTGAAGAGTTGCCATTATTTCTTAAATTAGTATTAAGAGTAATTTTAAGTTCACTGTCTAAATTTATATAAATAAAAGCCTTCCCCCATTACATCACGCTCGACAGCTTTATAAAACTATGGTTATTCAGTACCTATTTAGTAACACAAAATTCTTGTCTATCATTTTACAACAAGAAACGAAAACCCATTCTATGAAAAAAATTGACATTTTACATCACTACAATATGGCTTTCTCACTGTGTTCATTTCTTTGTCTGCAGCAGAACTGCATAACCCAAGGGAAGGGATGATTAGGTACAGGTGTGCATATGCCACCATATCTTCACGATAATTTAAAATTATGTAGCAAGTAAAATTTAATTACATATTTGTTATAGTTTTATACAAACAGCATCAGATAATGTATCCCCCAAACCAAATTTTGAAATTTGAGTCATGTTATGCCTATAACCAGAAGTAACAATACAATGACACTACGAACTGAAGCATTTCACAACTATGCACAGAAAAATAAATTCTCGTTGTAGCACAGTTGTAGCAATTCAAATTAAACCTTAAAATATGTTTATGTGCATTGTGGGATTTTACATACTATTTTCTGCTCTTCACTGGCCTCCAATCACAATAGTTCTATTTCAAATTCACTGCTTTCCTTAGCAATCCTGAATGTTCCACAGTGGCGTAGTGGTTAGACCTCTGATTAGTTTCAATTCCCAGCATAGCTGAAACTGTGATCTTTTACAAGTAGGAAACCTTAATCATTGATGTTGATGTGATTTGGGCTTTCTCTGGGTAGCAATATAATTTTCGTTAACTCATTCCACAGAGGCTACCTTCAGTTTGCTTCAATTTCACTACTACAAAATAGTTCCAACACCACCACTCAAAACTTAAGAAATTAATCTCGGTCCATTTTTATACTTAGTGTTTCGGTAGGAAGTTATTTTATAACTTGAGCAAACCGTGGGATAAAATTTGCAAAAATCTTACACCCATTAATGTGGACTGAATAAAAGAAATATATTGAAAAAAAAAAAAAAAAAAAAAAAAAAAAAAAAAAAAAAAAAAAAAAAAAAAAAAAAAAAAAAAAAAAAAAAAAAAAAAAAAAAAAAAAAAAAAAAAAAAAAAAAAAAAAAAAAAAAAAAAAAAAAAAAAAAAAAAAAAAAAA
>PNEQ01127486.1:0-16914 GCA_003012365.1 Medauroidea extradentata | reverse complement strand
ACATTTCTCAGCAGGTAATGCAATAATTTATATTCATGGACATGCAAAAAGACATGGTGTTAAATTAACATATGTAGGGCACACGGAAAAAACCAACAGAAACCAATAAATAGGGAAAACGAGGTTGAGATAGCACTGAATAGCTTATACAGCCGGCCCGCCTTATCCGCGGTATTTCGTTCCAGAAAATCCATGGATAACGAAAACCGCGTATATTCAAGTTACCTTAATAACCTACACAAACCACCATATGCAATTTATATAAAAAAAAATTCGAACCGTAAATCCACGTACTACTACATTTGTGCGAGGTACATATCTTTAATACGTTAATAAAGTGTCCCACAACATTTACATATCGTAAAAACGCTAAGTCACATGTGCAATGCGAAGCGTTAGATACGTCAATCACACTGCGAAGGACGCGAAGACTTGGCAACATGGCGCAGCTCACCGCTTAAAGTTCCACAGTAAAATCATTATGGTGGGAACACTGCGCGCGTGTATACAACTTTCGTGTAGAGGTGATATCACAATACGTGAGCCAGCAGACATCGCTCGTAGCCCGTCGTCGATTTTCACCTAACACGTACAATTATATCCTTCATCAGACGGCCGCCTTAAGGATGTTAGCAGTTTTATTTTTAATTCAGCATCACTGATTACAGTAAAATAGACTTAGCATAATTTTTTCCCACACACAAAAAAAAATTGAAACCTGTGAAAAACATGGATTAGGACAAAATTTTAGCGGTTTTAATTTTAGTACGCCACTAAAATTAACTTGGCACAATTTTTTCTGCCATTTTCGGTGCAGTACTAACGTCTTATCTTATTTGTCATGCTTTATTTCGTGTCGTACGAAAGATACACTTGTTTTTTTCCCCCGTACCTGCGGCCAACTTTTGCAACAGATGTACTGTCTTTTATTAAATGAAGCATTTTCATTTTTTCAGTCAAACTAAGAACTAAGCTATCTCTCTTCGGTTTTGAAGGATCACTACAGTATTTATTTTTAGGAAACATTACGCTGCAGGCTACAGAATTGTGTATAATTGCACACTGTACATACACTTCAAGGCTGTGTCTTACGTGCAGGCGGCAAGCGGGCAAACAAGACAATGTAATTAAATACACGTGTGTGTTCTGCATGGAAGCAGTTTGCGAACAGACAATGTGGCTCATGGGATACATAAAATCATTTTGTTTTGAAAGCGTGCGGCGAGCGACAGGATATATGTAAGTGAAGTACCGCCGCTGCCCGAACATTCGACACAGCATTACTTCTTTGCTGTTCCTGCCCGTACTGCATCATACAAACGATAACCGCAAGCACCTAGCACATTGCTTAAGGAAGCAGATAACAGGAGCTGACAACACAAGACTAGCTGCTCTCGTGCACGGCTAGTAGTTCGTGCAGCACATAGTGCGTGGCACATGCAGAAATATAAATTCTTAAAAGTTTCGTATTTATTTAAAAACAATTTTTCCTCAATATCACCGCGGTTGGTGAAAACCATGGATACGAAGTCCGCAGATTAGGCGGGCCGACTGTACAAGTATTTTACAAAGGCAAAGCTCATAATGGGGATAAACAGGTGGAATCACACATTATTGAATGTACTAAGAATGCAGTACAAAGTAAAAACCAGCCGAGTCCGAATGGTGATGGGTAAAATTAGCAGAGTCCTATAATAGTTAACAAGTGGCATGCTCAATCTCATTGTAACTACATTTTTTAAAAAGTGGTACCATCCAATACATGTGTCACAAAGAATTACGCTATGATTAGAAGTAGCATAATATTGTGTTGTGTTACATTGGTGTTTTATGTTAGGTATCGTTTCTCTGTGCATTTGCTGGAATAGGGATATTACCAATTATTTTATCATATTTTTATTAAGAAGTATGTACATTTAACCATATACTTTCTTTATTTGTGTCCGTGTAACTTGAGAAAGACGTAAATAGAATGAGAATTATTTTCAGTGCAGTAAAAATATGTGCTGCCATGTAAGGACATGTTACTTGTATGGAGAGACCGTACAGAAACTTAACATTCAGTTCACGAAATTGTGTTAAATCCAGTGGTTTGTGTGGTAAAAACAGGTATGGCAGGTACTCTGAAGAGTTATAAATGTATATAGTAGTTCCCTTGTGCAGAAATACAATGAACTTTACTCTGAATAAAGTATATACTGCAGTGTCATCTGGCAAAATAAGGCGGACTTGAAACAGTCAGCAAGAAGCAACAAAAAAGTACAGTTTATGTATATAAAGATTATTTCATATATTTTGTATACAGTCAGCAAGAAGCAACAAAAGTACAGTTTATGTATATAAAGATTATTTCATATATTTTGTATAGTTCAATATTGTTAGCATATAATAAAAAATTTCTTTTAAGTTAAAGATTGCTGTCAGCTGCTTGCAGTTTGTCACAAAATCTTGGCTGTTTCACTATGTGGTCATGTCCCACCAGTGCATCTGTGGCAATGGCTCTAACCAACAGGCGAGTTCAAGACACCTGTGATTGGCCGATGATTCAAGGGGTGAGTGGGGTATTGCAAAATTTTCCAAGAAATGGTAGCACTGCAGGCTGCTACTTTGAACATTGGCCATAAGAAATTCAACAATTATTAAGAGGATTAACTGATTTTAACAGAAAAAATAATGTGCAGTATTATTTTCCCGACTCATGAAACAAGTATACTCAATCACAAGACTTACCAGTGAAACTCTACTCCTACATAAGCTTGTGAAAGGAGAGCAGGAATACCTCTATAGTGAAACGAAACACACAGTTTACATAGTTCAACAATATTGGAGGCCTCCAATTTGACGAGGGTGGTCAAATGTGCTAAATTAAATGCACGAGTCCACTAAACTTTCATAAATGATATAAATTGCCATCATATTCCTGGATCTACTACACAAAATGTACATATTCTTCTTACCTTCTCCGTCGGCCGGATAGTTCGCAATTCACCTTCTTACTAGATCCTTGAAGACCAGTCTTACGACGATCCATATAGAAGATACCTATAATGAGACGTTATAGTTATCCCACTGCAGGCAATAAGGGATAAACCAATGTCAGGACGTCCTATTCAGTAGTGATGTCCGACCTCCTCCAGCAATAACTCAGGCAGTTTTCCTCATAGCGCCTGTCTCTATCACTTGTCGTTTCGCCGCACTGCTTGTAAAGTTACACTCATCAAACTCAGAGAGTCTCCCCGCCGCATCGTCGCTCCTCTTTTATATAACAACCATCCTCGCCCCACCCTCTCCCTCCTTCCCGCCACTCCTCCAATCGCAAGATGGAAGTCACAGTAGGGTGGAGAGGGGAATATCGAGACCTTGCGGTCAAATGTACACAGGGAAGACAAGCACATAGAACCAGTGGAGGGCACTAAACAGTCTTTCCAGGGGCACAACAGCTAGGTTTCGATAAACACATTCAAGCTATTACCTCGCTAGGTTCACCTTTTTGGACACAAGCAAACTTGTTTACGTCTGAAATTTAAAATTAAAATCTGTACTTCTCAACTGGACCTGAAACAGTAAAATTAGTTCTATATAAAACATCAAAATGGGTGAGAGCTGCCTTATCTTCATACCTCTCAACTCGGCATCAGTCAAATTTTAGATTTTTACTAACTAAAAATATATATATGCAGGCATTAACACCACACAAATGTCTAAAGTTTGCTTTTAACTAACCGGGTTCACAAAATTTGATTAGTTTTTGAGTCAGTGTAAAATTCCAATATACAAAATAATGCCTGCCTGGCAGCGGCTAGCCAAAACCTGTCGATCTACAACATATACATGTTGGTCAATGAGAATGTGTTTTCAATAACTATGGCGGCAAAGCTCAATAATTTGAAAGAATCATGTAAATTTTAAGTAGCACTGTACGCAATATCCCTATCATTCTGTAGGTTATGTAAAGAAATTGCCTTAGTGCACCGTAAATGTTTGGCATGGGTGCTAGGGGGGAATGTATACACGACAAAGGCACTGACTCGATGGGTGAACCGGATGGGATATGGGTGACAAATTAAAGGGAGTGGACCGTCTAGCTAGGAGAGCAGAAATGAGGTGGATAGTGAGAAAATGGCACACAGCAGAAGCCGCAGAGGAAACAAACCCTCTTTGATGATGATCCCACGGTCGATAGGCCGTCGACCACGGGGCAGGCTACGTACCAGTGGATTGTTGAACCCTCCAATGATGGATCTTCAGAGACTTATTAGTGCTAGTCTCCAAGCCACAACACACTCAAATTTATACTAAGCGTCACTAGAGATGGGGTGAGCAATAAGTGGAAATAAAAAATATGAATAGTTTCGGCAGTTTACTCTTCATGAACTGGTACTTGCGGAAGGCCAATGCCAACTAAGCGGACCTGGAGCACAAATATCTCCAGTACGTGACGCGGTAAAAACAGCAATGGGTTGATGGTATGCTTCATGTGCTTACTTACACCCCAAATGTGACGGCTGGCAGGGGATGAGAAACCCCGGGTCAACAACAAGAAAATGGTTCTGGTAATTAAGATAGAAACTATTGAAACTAAAAATGACTGGTGCAAAACTGGTGAAGGACCAGGGGTAGACAAATAAGTCTATATCCTCCGCGCGTCTAATCCCGACTAACTCAACATGGCGTTCGGCGTCGCCAGGCCAGCCCTGCGAGGGGGGGGGGACTTTACATGGTGCAAAGTAGATCACACACAAAAACATTACGTAGGATGAAATTACACAAGACACAGTACAAAATAGTAGAACATATTAGAAACATCATTGGTATTTTTAAATGTCTTATCTTGGATTATCGTTCCCCTGTTGCATCATGTTCAAGCGGAAGGATACAATAAACATAGCATATCTAATAATGGCGACTAAAAATTTACAACAAAATTATGAAAACTCATTTTTTTAAAAACATTGTGACAGTAATTTGACATTTTAAAAATGTAGAATTAAAGAGTAAATTTAAAGAAACATTTTTTTAAAGGCAATATATATATAATTTACAACACACACTGAGTGTAGGCCGTACTCAACGAGTACAGTGCGGCAGACGACTGGTGGGAGGGTTTGATAGGCACACGTCAAATGCCCTCTCCTTGTGGTGGCTGTCTGCGCACTGTGCAAAGTTTGAAAATTTAAACACGAAACAGCTGGTAATGTTGACACTGGTAAGTTGCTGCTGCTGCAGATGAAATGGAGTCAACGTTGAGCGAAGGTGGTTGCTATGGAGACCGCAGACAGCAGAGGAAGTGGAATCACATAGCTTTGTTTACAAAAAGACGTGATTGTGGAAATCACTTGTAACACAGCACCTTCAGTGCTCCCACAAGGTCCAACAGGCAAAATAAGTATGTTTCAGAGACTCTCGAATGAAAAAAAAAAAAAAAAAGAGACCAAAAAGAGACTTCAAATTAAACTAAAAACTAACAATTTAAAAATCAAAATCTTACAAAGTAGCCTAATTAAGTACTCACCTTCATAACTTGAGCTTGATATATGACCACTAATCACCAACGTCTAGAAAATAACACTAAAAGTCATCACATATCTTTGAAAATTAAAACAAAAAATCAGCAAGTCTGAAAATTACAACAAACATTATCACCATATCTGTGAAAATGAACGCTTTACCTATTGTTTTGTCTTCTTGATAATATGTAACTTTGAAATAATCTCAGATTTTCTTTTCTACACCAACGTTTGGAGTTTTTCCACTTACTTTTTCTTCTCTTCAGCTTCTTCACGGTATGCAGCAACCCTTACAAACATGCCTTGCACAAGTCCAACTTCTTGTAAATTTTTTGCCTCAGCAGCTGACTCAAGTCTCTTCTGAGCTTCAAAGAACAGTTTACCACGTAAAATTCTCTTCTCATTTTCCTCACTTCGCAAAACCACTAACCTATCTTCATCTTCTTTTAGAAACAAACTCTCTCTCCACCTCTCTATTTTCATTTTTTTTCTGTTTCTTATCATCCTGCATTTTATTTCAATTTAGCTCATCTTCCCTGTCTTTGTTTACTTTATCAAGATAATCTTGGTAATTGTTACGAGCACAATGTGCCATTGTAAGGAGATCTTGAGTGAGAGGAACCAGGTGTGTCAGATTATGATAAACTTTCAATGCACATTTCACTGTCATCATAGCATTCAATGTCCGTTCAACCATGGTCACTTGCCAAGGTATGCACAGAATCGGAAAAGGCCCTCTCAACGTAAGCATTGCCATGAGAAAGGGAGAGTGCTGTTTTGACCACTTTGCTCACTGTAGGATATCTTAAATCTAAAAGGGATTTTTCTTTTTAAAGAACAGAACCCAGTAAAGATCAAGATGCTCTTCTCGTACCAATCTCTCATCTTCTGTCTGCAAGAGCTCCCATTCATCCAAAAGAATGTCACACTTTACATCAAAGGGAAGAGCTTCAGCTATAGAGCAAATGTCAGCTCCACTGCCTGAAGATTTTCTTCCTTCTTTTTGCAAACATCCTAAATGTTTCATACGCTTCCTGGTTTTGAGCAAAGATTTTTTGATAATATGTTTGCATGCATTTACGTAGTGATTCTGATCATTTATAAAAAACATCAGCCTGTATTTTTTTGGGCCCTGCAACATTTGATTAAAAAATCTAAATAAATTTTATGTGTTGTAATTAACAAATGCATGTGAAATAAAAATAGCACACTGAAAAACACCTTAATAAGTTCAGCAGTCAGTGACGACCCCAAAACTACATCCTTGACAGGAAGGCAATAGCTTCAGCTTTACAAGTTCATCAAAGGGGAGTTAAAGTAAGTCTCTCAAGTTCAGTATGCAGCACATGTACGAGTGGCTCATTTCTTTGGAAGAACCCAGTAAAAGATGAGAACGCACCAGCAGAAGAAATAATGAAATGGAACTCAGCAAGCATGGTTCTACTTTTAAGAAGATTAGCTATGTCTTGAAACTATATCTTCTTTGCTAAATTAGGTAATTTCCTAGGAATGTATGTCAGAATGTAATGCTTCAGTCAGCGAATCAAACTGCGCAAGAACTCTTTCAGCTGCTGGCCCCAAAGTGAGCCACCAAGACGATAAGTGTTTTATGAAGTGGTATTGAGGAACTTTCATGTCCCTCTGGATCTTCTCATAATTTTGCCATCTAGTTGGCCAATCTTTAAAAAACTTATGAACAGTAAATATAAATTGAGAGATGTATCTTCACCAAAACTTTGTAGGCCTCGAAGAAAGGCAGTGTGCAAAATGTGAATATTGCACGAGCCCAAGTGAAGAAGTGACTTTCTTCCTTGTGCCACCATGTGTTCATTCACCTGCTTCTCAACACTTTTATTTACATTTGGGCCTATCACTGCCAAGCATGAGCATGTTTTTGCGAGGAAGTTGTGCATCATCTATAGCTTCACACAATTTTTCAACAATATCGCTTGCTCTAGCATGCCGAATAAAGAATGACTGAAGATGTTTGGTAACAACATGGTTTTGAAATTTAGACCAATGTATTACAGCTAACTGAAGTTCTTTCATGCCTGCTTTATTACATGTTTCATCATAGTACAGTGTATAGAAAGTATCTACCATATCAGAAAGTACTTGTTTTCTAAAATATGGTGCCAAAGCATCAGTCAATAAATATGTAGCTTTAGTAGCACCAAGTGAGAACTGTTGACAGACAGCATCTGGAGAAGGAAACATAAATCTGAATACATCTTCAATTTTATTGCAAGAACCAAATTAATAATTTGACTGCACATACAATATTACAACAAACGAAAACGGAGACTGTAGGCAACGGCGGGATAGCAAAATTATAACAGGTGCATTCAGCCCGTGTATCCAACTCGAACAGAGAAAATTCCACTACATACGTAATGAAATTCTGTTAGATTCTGCAACACAATAAGTAAATACTTAACAATACATTATTATTACCAAAAAGTCTCTACATTGTCTGTGTTTCTCAGTTTTCGCCGCTACATCTCCACGAGGTCAAAATTTGCGCAACTATGTAACAGAATTCCGCTACAGTTCCCAACACTGCATTCAGCGGACAAATCCTAATGATTGAGAGCAAACAACAGAATAATTGATAGTTATTGCAAAACAGTTGTTCTGCACCAGTCAATAAAAAATGTATGCAAAAAGTGCAATCAATTAGTCATCAGTGTAGTCTACAATCACGTGGATGGTTTTCATCATCACTTTTGAACATTTAAGAGACTTTAAGAGACTTTTAGTGAAAAAAAGGAACAAGAAAGTGACTTTGCTAAAGAAAGGAACCAATATCTTAAAAAGAGACCATGTAGGAGCCCTGCACCCTGGTTGTTATGTCATGTGACAAAAATAGAATTGAATACTGGCGTACATATTTAAAATTTCAGTAACACAGAAAGCAGCAATCCGCAGTGGTTTGTCAGAAGTACTGGTACCGAGGGGAGAAGTAATAGTGCAGGAACAATAATCATTTTTAGCTCATCGCAGGCAGAGGATGAATCATGGCTCTGTGGAGCTGGATGAGTGACGCTAGCACGACTCATTGTATGCACTAATGAGCCGCCACTCGCTGCGATCCCCAAGCAGAGGTTGAAGCGCCGAGGCATTCTGATGTTAGTCAAAGCGTCCCAGAGGAACGAGTGACTATTGGGCGTAGAAGGACAGTTGAACTGGCTAGTGATTGCAGAATCTCTCGAAGTGAGCCTGGTAGAGTGCCAGGTGAAGGGAGACCAGAGCCCACCGATTAGCTCCCATGACTCCGCGGCTGAGAGAGGGGAATGCGTCCCACCGATTAGCTCATCTAGTGTGTTCTCAGACCTAGTGCTGAAGAGTGGTTCGCTGAGCGAAAACACCACGTCCTGGTGAATGTTCTGGTAAACTGTCAAAAATGCATAAGTCCTGGCAAACATAGAAGAAACTGTCCCGGAGTGTCTGTTACAGTCGAACTGAGTTAATTCTTGCCAGACCGTCGAACTAGTGCAGTTTCCGGATACCGTTGAACAGATACAACAGTCCGGTGTGACCGTAGAATGTTGCACAGACGAGAGAGAAATCATCACATCGTTACTACTGTCCCGTCATTATGCGAACACAGGTTCTGAATGGTGGGGCGGCACTTGCGTATCGTATCCCTAAGAAACTATAGTTAGGTTGGCTGTACTGATTAACAATTTAGTAGGTACTGTTTACGAAAATACGTGCGGTCAGACTAACACTCACTGCATTGTAAATAATGTTATAATAAGCACTGACACAACACTGATGCATGAAGAATAGTAAATGACACTATAGCATTGCTAATGTTATGATTTATGATTGTACTCGACAAAGTGAGGACGAAGTTTGACAAAAGTACACTGTTACGACACTTGACAAAATACACTCGACGGAAGCGAGGACGAAGCTTGGGGACAAATACACTTGTTACACTTAGTCTAGAGGATGTACTTACAGTTAAGATTAATATAATGATAAACAAGCAGCACTGCTACTGGCCGGTGTTGACAGATGCATGACAGGCTGCACGATCCAGAAGTCGATAGCGTAGTCGTACACTGCAGTGTTACACGTCGGGATGCATGGTGCGCCACCGGACCGACGAGCTGTTGTGCGACTGGGCCAACTGACGAATCCGAGGGACCGGTCCCATCGCGTCGCGGGGCTACACAACGTCAGAAACACAGCAGCAGTAGTTGTTGTTTACAGGAGCGATGAAGACATGCTGTGTCAGGTAGCGAATTTTTAAGGTTTTAATTTTGAAATGCAATGCGGAGCGGCGTGGGTGACTGGAATACTGTTTTCATTGGCATGGTTACATGAACCTTTCGTCAGGAAGAGTCAAGTCAATCACTGCACTGTACGCGCACCACGGAACAAGATTTCTGGTATTTTTCCATATTAGCATAGTCAGTCAGCATGAGGGAAACAGTTTGAAAATACACACACAGGTTTCGCGCATGATTCCTGTGTGCGTGGTGATGATACTTCGCAGCAAGCGACCGGTGCGGCAGACTCAATCCTCAGCATAAGGGGAGGGAGCGGGGGAGAGGCGGTGTCTATAACGTCACAACAACAGGAGGCGGCGTCGCTCTCGGAAGGAGGGCAGCTGACCTCTTCCCCTCTCTGCATGTTCACGGGTTGAGGAGTCACACTCGTTCCGGGGCCTTGCGTGAAACTGCACAGTATGACTATCCAGGCAAGGTAGGGAGGGGAGATGATGCCACGCGCTTGACTGTTGCGCAATACGTCTGGCCAACTTCCTGCTTTACCTGGAACTATGCAGCCGGCGTCCCGTGGATATGTGCACACAATGAGCTGCAGAACCTGGATTTTCTCGACTATTGCAGTGATGGTGATGGTCTGGTGGTACCGTAGTCTTTAAGCCCCAAAAGTTCGGGCGACGTTTGACGTGAGGACTATGCCCCACGTTGAAATGGCAGCATTTGACACGGGTGCTACGGGGGGAGCATATAGGTGATGAAGATACAGAGTTGGTGGGTGAATCGGACGTGACGCGGCAAAAACAGCACTGGGCTGGCGGTATGCATAATGTGCTTACTTACACCCCAAATGTGACGGCTGGCAGGGGATGAGGAGCCCTTGGTCAAAAACAACAAAAATGGTTCCGGTAATTAAGATAGAAACTACTGAAACTAAAAATTACTGGTGCAAAATTGGTGAAGGACCCAGGGTAGACAAATACGTCTATCTCCTCCGCACGTCTAATCCCGACTAACTCAACATGGCATTCGGCGTCGCCAAGACAGCCCTGCGAGGGTGGCGGACTTTGCGTGGTGCAAAGTAGTTCACATACAAAAACATTAAGTAGGATGAAATTACACAAGACACAATACAAAATGGACACTGGAAAAATAGTCAAACAAATTAGAAACATTATTGGTATTTTTAGATGTCTTATCTTGGATTATTGTTCTCCTGTTGCATCATGTTCTAGTGGAAGGATACGATAAACATAGCATAGCTAATCCAACTGAATAATGGCAACTAAAAATTAATAACAAAACTATGAAAACTCATTTCTTAAAAACTTTGGGACAGTAATTAGAAGCTTGAAAAACATAGAATTAAAAAGTAAATTTAAAGAAACATATTTTTAAAGGCAATATTTATCATTTACAACACGCACCAAGTGTAGGCTGTACTAAATTGGTACAGTGCAGCAGACGGACTAGTGTAAGGATGTGCTGGGCACACGTCATGTTTAATGGTAATTTAACACTTTTGTCAAGTAAAACGTAAAGCTTCATTCTAACAATGATGCATGATGAATTTCAAGAATTTGAAAGTAATCTAACTTATGATGAAATTGTACTTGCAAGTGCACAGTGGGACAGAAACCAAATATAGCAGAAAAAACAATGTATTGTTGGAATGTATATTTTCTTAATTTTTGTTTACACTAACATGTAATTTTTGTGTTATGTCTAACACTAATGTTGATGTTATATGATCATAATGTCAATCAAATTAATAAAACATATAAATAAATGTACATGAACTCTGTCAGTAAACAATCCTTTTTCTCACACTTAAATAAATTATATTTTGTTCAGTTAGAATTAACTGAAATCTTCATTATCACAAGTGAATTTCCTGCTCTCGTCCTATCCTTTTTCTTCTTCCCCTTTCCGCTCACCCATATAATGAATTTATTGGTTGCACTTATATAAAAATGTGTGTTACTGCAAGAGTTGTAGGACCTCAAGTGGTAATGTCGCTTTCTTTGCTGTAATGCCGGAGAAGTACTTATTACAACTGGTTCAGGAATTACTAGTGTTCGAAACACATTGTGATGGACGTAGTATTCTTGAGATGATTTCTTGCAAGCGACTATCTAGACATTTTAGTGTTTGTAGCAGGCTTCTTGTACTTCTTCACTTAGCACCCGTTTCTGTAAAATTATATATTCAATTATTCTTCCTCTATGCATGAGGGTTTTGTGCACAATAGATGGAAGATCGATATAGCAATCAAATTCACAGCAAAGTTTTTTATTAAATGTTTATTTAGTCCAGTGATTTTAGCTGTTTTTGTTGGATTGCAGAATTGATTGTTGAATTGAATTCTTTGTGCCATGTTATCTTTGTAAGGCACTTCCCCAAATTTATGTTGATCAGCAATACAACCTAGTTCAGAATGAAACCATTTCATTATTTCCCTCACCTAAGTCACTCTATAATGACATATTAGACTGAAATATGGGAATACAAAAAACTGTATGATCATTTTTAAAATTTAATTAAAATCGTTAGAACAATATCAACATGTAAGTGTCATACAAGCCTATGGCAACTATTATAACTTCTTACAGGGTTCTCACAGCAACATACAATTAAAATTCAAGGACATTCAAGGACTTTTCAAGGACTGTCCACTAATATTTCAAGGACTGCAGTAAATTACATTCAATATGCAAAATTTTTATTCAAATGTTTAAGGTTTTATTTGCAACATATCTACTACGGTTTCCCCCCGCCCTCGCCACTCTAGAATTGAAGTTCACCAAAGGTAAATGAATCAGAAATTTTCAATTTCATTTAAAATTAACACCTTCATATTGAATGAAACTCCATATTTATTAAAAAGTTTCATGAAAATAAATTACATTGAATCACAAAATAAGTACCTGTTACCAGTCCTAATGTAAACGAATATGGCTGATGCCATGCCCCTGCTTAAGTATTAGCACACAATAGACTATTTTATTCCCAATTCAAGGCATTAAAATTACCACGAATTATATACTGTAAATGAATAAATAAAAAATAAGTAAGCATAGTGAAATATCATGGGTCACTAATTGCGCAACGTATAGTGCGAGGTCGTTGGTACAAAACACTGCTTCAAAAGTGGTCTGGCAACTTCCGACTTGAAAAATGTGGAAGACATTGCTCTTTGCAGCATGCATTGCACGCTAGCTTCCCTCACACCCAACACGTAATTTATTTTTTAATACTTTCGTAAATACTGAATTTCATATGGGCCACTTTTCCTTTTCTCTTTAGTTTCCTTTTAGCGCCTCTTCTCTACCAAAAAAAAACTTTGCCACGAAACTCAAGCAGATGCAGATTAGGACGTGTCGCGATCACATAAAATAAACACCAGGTGTAACCTAACGTGCTGTGGTATGCCAGAAAGTGTATCAATTTTACAGACACTGCAAAACGTTTGTTATCAAGTCAATTATATTACAGAAATAATATGTAAATAAAATATGGTTTCATATTTCTGAGAAAGGATTTTAATGTCATGAATATAGCTAGAATATTAGGTAAGTAAACCCAAATATTCAAGTACTTTTAGAGGACTGGATAAAACCAAGGGCTTATCAAGGCCTTTTAAGGACATGGTCAAAGTTTCAGGACTTTCCAGGACCGTAAGAACTCTGCTTCTAGCCATTTTTCCTTTAAAAGTGAATATGGGTATAGGTTTCGCCTCCTTAAGAAGAGAAATCAAAGCCAGTTTTAGACTAACAATTCAATGTGTAACTACAAAACACAATAAATGCATGACAAATGTGAATCCCAGAACACAGTACAACACAATACGCACTGAAGTATTCATAGCTAAATCTCTCTTCAACAGTATTCCAGCACAAGATTGACACATGTCCAGACATGTCCCCTTCCAATAGCCTTGTCTGCCACACTGCCAGTAGACATCCGAGGAAACCCCCTAGTCCTCCATCAACAAACTGGGGGTTTGGAGCAACATATGCTAGGATTTCATTTACATAATTAGCATGTGTTGTTTCAGTGTTTTAATATGCTTAATTTCAGTCTTATGAATATATTTCAAGTATTTTATTTTTAACTGCCATTGTTTTCTATGCTCAACATGTGTCAACCAACTACATCATACATATTCCTTTGCTGATTTATGAACATTCTGGAAACAGATTTCCCATATAAGACATTTATGAAAAGCAACAATGCTTCAATAATTTTTACACTATTTATAAAGTTTTAATTTGTCTTCTATAACATCTGTTACTTTTCTTACAGTGCTATTGTACATAACCTAGTTTTTGCTACTTGAAACTATCCCCATCTCAGGCTTACCTTGGCATTGGTCGTCGCAATTGAGTGAGTAGAGTGCCACGCGTGTAGCGAGCAGTGAAACTGTCTGCACTGGATCCTTTACCATTCCAATCTAACCTATTAATGTATCAAAACTGTCTTAGCAAAATTTCTGGGTTTTGTTTTTGCTTGTTTTTGACCCAGGGGCTCCCACCCCTGTTGACCATTGCACTCAGGGGCTTAGTCAGCACTTGAATTATCTTTTTCCACCGTCGGCGCCTGCCGTTTTTACACAGCGTTGCCCACTGGATGAGCTAAGCTCTAGGACCTCTTCACTGGCTGGTACAAACAATTCCCGCTCTTTTCTTTAATGGTCGCTCACACTATTCATAGTGATGCATATCAGTGTGTAAAAGCATGTGTTTTTGTGGCATGTGAGCTGGCCTTAACAGATTCCAGAATTACTATCTTCAGGGTGCAAGAACCATTGCTGCAAGTAATCTGCTCCATGGCCGTCAGCCTATTGACCGTACGACTCATCAATTTTATCAGGACGGGTTCCCTCCAAGGTTTTCCGCCAACCCCCTTCCTACCATCACCTTGCTAGCTGGCCCATTTTTCAGTTATCCATAATACCTGCCTCCTATCTGGTGTATCAACTGCACCACTCTGCTCACAGCATTTTTCCATTCAAAGCACTCTCCTTATGCCAAAAACTTCCAGGCTTGAATGATTGAAATATGTTAAATTAAAAAAAAAAATATATATATATATATATGACAATTTCTTGTATAACACAGAAAAAACCAAATATTTAAATGTTAAAGAGCAAGAATATTGTCAGGTATTGTTCAAGAAATTTAAAATGTCATATTAGAGTTTAATGTAATGAAATATAATTGGACAGCATTAAGCAGAAAGGAAGCAACCCACAAATTAACTGATTCGGAGATAATCATACAACGTAAAAGGAGAAGGCACAAAGTAAGTCTAAGAAAAAGATGTATTAAAGCACAATATTTTACAAGAAAAATGGTTTATACAAAGTTTAGATTTGCATGTAAGACTTTGACCTTAAATATCTCGGTTCCAGTTAATCTGTGGGTTGGTTCCTTTCTGCTAAATGCCGTTCAATTGTACAAATTATGAATTACTCATACATAAAGCAATGTTTTTTGTTCCATGCAGTTGTGTTGTAACAGTTCTGAACTGTGAAGAGTTTGACATGGTTTAAAAAAAAGACTAAAATTGCACATGTGTACAACTGTAACGAGTGTATGTCACTGTGTTTTTATTACTAAATATTTGTCTATGATATTTGACATTTTTATTTCTATTATTGAGGATAAGGGGAGCAAAAGAGCACATATGAAATAAACAGATTATGAAGAAATAAATATACTGTATCTGTAAAAAACTTAAACCAATTAAAAGATGCCCTTAACGATAGTATCAGCTGCTATACATGACTCGTGATGAAACAAATCCTTTATGTGAGTAGTTGCGAGTTTGAAATACAGGATTACTTACCTATAGTAGAAAATTTAATGTTAAGATGAAAAAGATTGGTTCGGTTGTAACCATCTTGACAGACACAGAAACAAGTGAACATTAGCCTAACCCTGGAAACAACATGCACAGACCAGACTGAATGCGCTCCTAGCATTAGTGATGGAGCAAACGCAACATTCTAGTTAATTATGTAGCATCATGTAAATGGCACAGCCAGTAGTGATGATAAATACAGTTGAAAAACCTTATAGGATACTGAACTGCATGTTTTATAATGTGTGACCCTTACGACAAATACTTCCCCTCATCTCTTGACAAGATTTACCTTCTTGCAGTTGCATTGCTTCTATGCAAAGCTCGTTAAAGCCATACTCGAAACAAATTAATGTATTTCTCCTCTTTTAACAACTGATTTTTTTCCCTGTTAGATTTTGTCTGTTCCACTTTAAAGTGAGGAAAATTCTACTAAAATTACAAGAAATTAGATTGCCTCAAAGATGTTGCCAAGAGGCTGCTGGTACTGACATTTGAAACAGGACTTGACTGCCAGTATAAATGACACACACCTGATTCCGTACTATTTCTGTCATTTAAAAAAATAATTAATACAACAATTGAACAATCTTGGTAGCTAGAGTGGTGCTGATCAAGGCTTATAGAGAGGGAGAGGTTGGGCCGATTTGGAGGGAGAAAGTGGGAGGGGGAGCGCCCTCGGCCTGTGACGTAGCTGGGAGCAGAGGCTCGCTATTGTGTGCGCGCACTGGGCTGGCAGAAGTATTATAAGCAGGGACACAAGTGACGTTAGCTGTACATTGTACAGGTCATGGCATGTTCTAGAATGTTAGAGTTGGCCGTTAATGTTCCGACGAAGTAATGTACATAATCGCAGCATTTCATGTAAATATGTTTATACTGATATTCCCCTCTTAAAAGTAAGCGTATTTTTACTACAGTTCTGAGGATGCTTATGAAATAATCATTAAATTTTAATGTACAACGAACGTCAATATGAAAATTTAATCTAAAGTTTCCCTGCTTTCTTCGTTTTCAAATCTTTAGTTACATATAAAAAACAACTAAAGAGTATTTTTCATTGACTTGTTTACTTAATTTACTTTCCTAACAGGCTAGTTCTCGCAATGCTGTACGATAAATGTATGAAGTCTTCAAATGTTATACTAAGAAATATTATTAAATCTAGGTGAATTAAATCCTCCGTGATTTTAAAGCAAAATACGCCACGATAATTATTTTCCAAAATATATGCATTATATAAACCACTAACTTTATACACATCTCTAATAAATAACACTCATTTCTAAAAATTGTGTTTCACATGT